>WTXF01000319.1:0-25462 GCA_022496215.1 Russula brevipes | reverse complement strand
AAGCTGAATCACGTTGTTCACGATGTAACCAATGGCACCACCGGTAAACGTGGGCACCTGAGGGGTCTTGACGTATTTGTAGACGGACAGTTCGTGCTTGAGGACGTGCATGGGGTCGCCCTTGACAGCCTCGTTGGGCCTGATTTTGACGAGCTTGAACGGAACGGCACCAATGAAGCTGTATCGGGCGACATTCTTGCCTGCCACGATGGACTCGAGCAGGAAGCTGTATTTTGAGTTGTGAGCGATGTGAAGATAGGCGATAACGGGCGTTATGGGGTCGGCCGGGAGCTGGATGTACGCAGGCACGAGGTTTCCGTGTTCTTTGTGGAAAACGAGGTGTTTGAGGTTGTTGAGCGAGGGAATGGCGGGCACCACCTGTGGGTCTATGATCGTTAAAAGTAGAAAAAGAAACTAAGTGACACACCTGCTATGACACCTCAACCCTTGGACTAACTGAATACTGATGCGCTGCTGCTGCCCAGCGGACCTGTTCGCACTGTTTCGACAATGACCTTCTCCTTGTCCGCACCGCTCACAAGTGCTCGACTCCTCGGCCACGGACGATCAGGCAGCGTCTTGACACCAGCAACAGCAATGTGGCAGTGAGGTCAACAAGGTGGTGGGCCCATGGGTGCCACGGGTATGGTACAGGTAGGGGAGATACATTCAATGTGACCCCTTGCAAACCCTAACCCGTGACCCTTGTGGGTTACCCCAACCCGTGCTGATCCTAGTGTGAGCCCCTTGAGCAAGACAGGGGCGTGGCACCTGCAACGGTTCATCAAGCACGGCAACAACGTGGTGGAAGTGCGGCTTTTGCGAGGGCCATAAGGAACGCACCGCGTGGTGTGGGCAGCTCGAGGAACCCAGCGTGGCCTAGCGCCTGCAGCGCACCGAGAGCATCGCCGAAGAGGGGTCGGAGAGGTTTGTGGTGAGGAAGGAGAGGGCTGCGAGCAGGGCTGGTTAGCCTGCATTCAGCATTGCATGCTCGGTTTCTAACCCTGCCCGGCAGGCTCGGTTTCGGGGAGCATCGACGAGTGGACCGGGTGCACACACGAGCTCGGTCGAGCCGGTGGGATGCTTTTGGACTGTAAGGGTGTTGTATAGTGGAATCGCATACGCTGCGAGGCCATCGGAGAGGGAGATGAGACGCTACACACCAAGAAGATGGATATAGACTTCCGGTATGGGTGACGCATCGGCTTTGTCGAGCTGGTCGATGCTATATCTTCGCTGAGTCCACTGCGTTCAGACGGTCGTGGTAGAGGGCCTCGATACAGTTTTTGGCGCGCGTATGCGGGTCTGTGGAGCGGGATGGTGTGGCGGGGCACAAACCACGTGCCCGTAAGGACAAGTCGAGGTGCTGGTGAGCTGCCCGGCGTCGCACGACCTGGACCCAATCATGCGCGCGAATGGGTGATTGGGGGGGGGGGCGTCATGGCGTCGTGCGCAATTGCAGTGTCACCGCAGTTGTAAGCATGCTGGATCGCATCAGCACAGGTTGTAAGCGAAGGCTAGCAAAGGGAGGGGCTGCCATTGCATACCACGTACCTTGTGGTGTCGCATGACGACGGAGACGTGCACAAGCTGGCCTCCAGTGGCAGTGTAACACGGGTCACACCGTGGGTGAACAGCGCAGCGCTAGCTGCGCAATGAACGAGAATGGTCGCATGCACGGCGGCGCAGACACATTCGGCGGTCGAGCCAGACCTGTTGCTGGGGGAGACTGCTGTTGAGATCGCAGGTGTCGAGGAGAACACGAGTCCTTGTGCCAACGACAGTGAGTCCAGGGCCGAGCACATTGCCACGCTCGCGACCACTCTCATCTTTTCTGACACCCTTGAAGGCCCCCAGAGATTTGGGGCGTGCGATTCGAGTCCAAGGGCGAGGCAGTTGAGGCCGCGCAGCAGCGCATGGTCGAAGTGTGCAAGGCCAACAGGCGAAGTCTGGTGAGCACAAAGCGACCGATCGAGGCAGAGCGAGCTACCCTGGAGAGGGCCACCACCCATGGTCTTGATGGGGGAGTCACCTTGGGAGGAGGCCGTCGCGTCGCCATGAGGGCCTGAGGCGAGAATTGAGGGCTGCTGAAGCGCCACAACCACGCACGGTTGAGGTCATGTGCAAGGCCAACTGGCCCGCACACAAGCGACCGACCGAAGCGGAGTGGGACACCCTGGAGAGGGTTGCCACTCGTGATCTTGAGGTGAGCCTCCTTGCGAGGAGGCCGTCGCATCGCCAAAGGGGCCCGGGGCCAGAATCGAGGGCGCATGTTTGAAGGGCCCCAACAGTTTGGGGCCTGAGTCTGAGGGCGAGGCGGCTGAGGCGCTGCAACCGTGTACGGTCGAAACCATGTGCAAGGCCAACTTGCCCTGCACAAAGGTGACCCGCCAAAGCGGAGCGGGCTATGGAGAGGGGGTAACCCATGGTCTTGAGAGCCTCCTTGTGAGCATCACGTCACCAAAGGGGCCCAGGGCAGGATTGAGGGCACAGGGATGTCGCCACGGCTGCAAAGACGGCCTATCCTCCCACACTTCCAGTCAGCTCCAGTCAAGGGTGCCCACTCACCTTTTCACCCACTGCTGCAAGCAATCGGGCGAATAGCCAATCTTTTGAGCCCCAGAAAGGTACCAATGAGGGGAGCATCCATGCTCGTCTGGCAGAGAGGACTGTTGACGCGCAGCCCCACACACACCCAGTGGGGTTGGGCAGGAGCTCATAGCATGCGGCATTGAGGTGGGGTGCATTGCAGAAGTTGAAGGTGTTCCCGGGGCAGGGGAGCGTGTGGGACTTCGAGGAACCAAGGACGCCAGATGTGGATGCGATGCCAATAAGACTGCGAGGAGGGGACAACAAGTGGGGGACAAAGACGAAGTGGGTGACGTGCTGGCCGATGAATCAGCAATGGCGCAACAAAATCGCATATATATTCCCACAGGAGCCCTGAACGAGCTGCAAATGCAGTTCAGGGGACAGTGAATTGGCAATGGCCGCAACGAAATTGTGTACATATTCACATGGGAGCCAACTGATGGACAGTGAATTGGCAACGGCTGCAATGAAATCGTGTACATATTCCCACAGGAGCCCTGAGTGAACTGATGGACAGTGAATCAGCAACGGCCGCAACAAAATCGCGTACATATTCCCACGGTATGCCAGAAAACTTCAGCTGATGAACCGGCTGGATGGTAAAGTAACTGGTCAGTGGTTTGGCAACAGCCGCCACCGGCAATAAAATCGCGTACATTCTCCCACGAATGGATTTCTGTGTTCGGAATCAATCAACTCGGCTTTAAAACCTCATTCTCTAAAGAGAACTTGGAACCATCCGGTCCGCGTGCAGTCATGAATGTATCGCCCCTGAGAGCGCTGTGATGACTTCGAGCGGAAATTTATGATTGGATGGTACCAATTGGTCCGATTGGGAAGTGCACATGAACATCTTTTTGAGCATATACAATATCGAAAAGTATGTCAAGGGTTATATTGATCGCCCTGACCCAATGGAGGATGCGGAAGGCGCTAACAATTGGGATTGCAATGACAAATATGCCATGTTTGTCCTGTGCGGGCTATTGCGCCTGCAACAATTGATTCATGTCAATCATTGTTTAACATCATATGAAATTTGGCAGACCCTGCAAGCTATCTTTGAAACGCATAATGAAGGCACTGTGATATCTTATCAACGGACCCTATATGAATGCCGCACGCACGATGGTGACAACATAGATGATCATATCAATCAAATGAAGAAATATGTTGATTGTTTCAATAGTATGCATGATGATTCCTTCACCATATGCGACAACAATTTCAAAGCGATCTTAATCTCGTCGCTACCGGAATCATGGGACCTATTCACGCAGCAATATATTGGTATGCGTTCCGCTTATGATAGGCAGGATCAAAAGAAGTTGCTCTCCTCAAATGAACTTATTGGTATTATCAAAGAAGAGTATCTCAGATGCGGTCAACGTGAGAAAAATCTTGCATTCTATGCTCAGCAAGACAAAGTTGATCGCAAAGCTAATGCGAATACAACTAGTACAAATCAGCAAACCTTAGTGAGCTGAATTTCATTGGATGGCAACTGCACTAACGATAATCGACCCGCTTGCTGACATTGCAGCAGAAATAATCATGAGGTACAAGATTGTAAATTCTTGGGAAAGTCGTGTTGCCAAAACTGTAAGAAAATCAGGCACAACAAGTCTAAATGCTGGCAAAAGAAAAACAAAAGGAAGTCCGACAAAAAGGAAAAGGAGAAAGAGTCCGATTCCTTGCAGAAGAAGCCAAAGACAGAGACAAGCAATCAATCCGTCATCGTCAGAGAATTGTCTAGCGCTCATATTGAGGAGATGTCGTGCATAGCTGAAGAATCTCAGATGGTATCTGATCACAATGAACAGTATGACGGAGAGTGTTACGGCTTTGATACGTATCAGACTACAGATGAAATCGATGAACGCCTGATCTATTATGATTGGTATGCGGACAGCGCAACAACTTCACATATCGCGAATTCCTGCGATGCATTTTCATCTTATCAGCTGATTACCGATACAGCAATCTCAGGAGTTGGAGAAGCCATTACGTGCCCTGAAGGTCGAGGCACCGTCACACTGACATCTAAGTACAACGGTCAAATATATGCGTTGCAATTGCAGGATGTCCTGCATGTTCCCACTAATAAGAATAACCTTTTCTCCCTTGGATGTTGGGATGCCGCTGGGAATACATATTCCTGCCGAGGCGGTGTTTTGACTCTTTGGGCACAAGATGTACCTATAGCAATGGCAAACAAAACAGGTAATAATCTATACTTGCTCAATGCGGAAGTACAACGCCCGAAGAACACGTTAACAATGAACGCGAGCACGAAAGCGCTACCGGATTCTTGGCTTACATGGCATAAACACTTCGGACATATCAGATATACTGGCCTACAAACTATATTGGACCATGATATGGTGAATGGATTCACAGTAAATCCTAACACCCAGAAATCCGATTGCACAGTGTGCATCCAAGCAAAGATGTCCGAGCGGCCCTTTGGTCTGGCAACCAACTGGAAGACGGAGATCAGAGAACTTACTCATATGGATCTCTGGGGCAAATACAACGTTGTGTCGATCCATGGCAACCAATATTACCTATTGATGATTGACGACGCATCACGATATGTATGCCTAGATTTCTTGAAAGCCAAATCCGACACAAGTAAATACATCAAAAATCATTTTACATATCTCCAAGTACGAAATAAACGTCCGCATGCACTGCGCGTAGACCGAGGCACGGAGTTCCTTAATCAAGACCTTCGTGATTGGTGTGCATCCAATGGTATTGAAATTCAATCGACAGCACCATATTCTCCCTCACAAAATGGCATTGCAGAGCGGATGAACCATACCCTCACGGAGTTAGCACGCGCAATGCTAATTAGCTCAGATTTACCGGAATTTCTCTGGCAACAAGCAATTGCGCATGCTTCATATGTGAGGAACTGCACGTACACTAAAGTGCTACCCCACAAAACACCGTATGAATACTGGCATGGAACTAAACTGAATATCTCGCATCTACGTGAATTTGGCGCTCCGGTATGGATCTTATCTCAGGGACAGCAGATCCTGTGCAAGATGTTACCAAAAGTGCAACGGCATGCATACATTGGCTATGATGACAGCTCTAAATCTGTGATCTTCTATAATGCGCCTACAAGAAAGATCTTAATTTCACGGAATTTCCATTTCCTCACTCCTTTGGAAGAATCCCTTCGGAGAATATAATTGTAACGCCTACTCCACAGCCTGAAGGGGAGTCTGAGGGAAGCATGCGTGTGGAGAAGACATCTAATGAAACGCGTGTGGATTTAAGGAGGAAAGCAGACAAAGATATAGGTGAAACTCGGAGAACGCAGGGAAAACGCCCAGATTACAAGCATCTTAATGATCTGTTTTCTGACAAGGAGATGGATATTAATGAAGATGAAACGCTCTCCGGACATCACACCTTAGTTGCAACTGCTGACAACAATTATCATAGCCTGAAGGAGGCTAAACAGTCCTCGGAATGGCCGGAATGGGAAGCCGTGATCAAGGCGGAATTGAAACAGCTCGAGCAAATGGGGACATGGAAATTAGTTCCCAAGCCTGCCGGCGTAGTCCCGATCACCAATAAATGGGTGTTCACTAAGAAAAGGGACAAGAAGGGACGAATAACAAAGTACAAGGCGTGACTAGTTGCCAGAGGATGCGCACAGCGTCCTGGACATGACTTTACTGAAACGCATTCACCTGTGGTCAAATTAGAGACAATATGCCTGATTCTCGTGATTGCAGCAGTCAAAGGGATGTTCATACAGCAGATGGATGTCAAAGGCACATACCTCAATGGTATACTAGAAGAGACTATATTCATGACGCAGCCAGAAGGATACGGAGACGCTACAGAACGCATATGTCAACTAATTAAGACTCTCTATGGCCTAAAGCAGGCAGGCCGTTGCTGGAACTTCGAATTCGACCGGAAGATGCGACGTCATGGCTATAAGTGTTTACTCTCGGATCCCTGTGCTTACATCTGGCATGATGGTGATGAAATCGTGATCGTTACAGTTTGGGTCGACGATCTATTACTATTTGCGACATCCATGGAACTTATGGAGAAGATGAAATCTGACTTGAGGAAGGAATGGCAAATCACCGATCTAGGAGAGCCTTCCAAGATAGTTGGCATAGAAATCACGCGTCACAAAGACTCAATCTCGATTTCTCAAAGAGGTTATATTGAGAAAATACTAAAGGAAGAAGGCATGAAACGCTGCAATCCCATGGCGATGCCGCTTGACCCAAATGTCAAAATAGAACCTAATCCAGATGGCAACCAAGGTGACCGGAGCAATTCTTATGCTCGTCTATTAGGCGAACTACAATTTATTTCAAACACTACGAGGCCAGACATAGCATATGCGGTCAACAGACTAGCCACGTACACGGCAAACCCCAGCCTACAACACTCTGGGATGCTTAAACGCATCTTGAGATATTTAGCAGGCACAAAGAATTATGCAATTACATATCTCGCTAATCCACGCGTAGACCATCAGCTCCAAGGTTATGCGGACGCTTTGTTCGCAGGCACCGAAAATTATCAATCAGTATCTGGCTATGTATTCACACTTGGATCAGGTGCAATATCTTGGAGATCGAAGAAACTAAAGGTGATCACATTATCGTCTACGGAGGCCGAATATGTTGCCCTTTCTGAGGCCATGTGCAAGGCCATATGGCTGAAGAATCTCTTAACTGAATTAGAACTCAGCCAAAACACACCAGTCGTCATTAAGGGTGACAATGACGGATCCATAGCGATGGCGAAGAACCCACTGTTTCATAATCGGTCAAAGCATATCGTGATCAAGTGGCATTGGTTGCGCCAAGCAGTCCAAAATGGTCAAATTTATATTGAAGATTGCTGAGATGCGGACCAAACTGCTGACGTATTAACTAAACCTTTGCCGCGTGCCAAGCATAGGCAACATTCTACAGAAATGGGGTTATTGCTGAATTGAAGGGGAGTGTTGGGTGTGCAATTCGGAGTATCCCAGGAAATGCTCCGGTACTGCCCATTAAGGGATTTCAAATATAGGCACATATATATATTAGTCGAGCCCCACTCTAGGGGCAAGAGCAAGTTGAGGACACCTCTGTCCCACCCCCTTCTCTCTGCCGTTCAGGCAACTCTGATACATTTATTGAATTCATTCTAATACTCTGTTACTACACCACTGAGTCGTGCATTTGACAATGAGGCCGTTGGAAAAGATGATGAAGATAAACAAGACGAGGTTATGCTTGAGATAGATCATTCAAGTAGCATTCTTTCTGCTGTCAAGAAGGCAGGTGCAATCACTTGTGTACTGTATTATCTACTAACCTTGTTCTGCATAGCTTCGAAAAATAATCCGCGCAATATGATCAAGCCCTCAACATAAGCAGAGCTGGCTCAATCAAGTAGTAACATCACAACATGGCAAGTTTGACATGAATGGTCCCCTTGTGCGCATCCAGTACAGAGTGGATTGTCCCATGGAATTTTGACATCTGGGAATCCTATCACATGTTTCTTTGCATTCCGCAAGACTTCTTTAGAAGTGTGTCCTAGGCGGTTATGCATTGTATTGTAGTCTAGAGTAAAGACTACATTTGCATGGTGTGTGTTAGATGCAACACCATTGAGCCAATACAATGTATCCCCTTTAAAAAGAGGTGTACTATGCATTATCAGTACATTTTTATCTGATGTTACAAGGGTTAAGTTTGCTGTGTCCCCATAAACGTGCAATCCTTGTGATAATAGTTGTCCTAAAGAGAGTAATCATTTGACCATTTTTGGTGCATAAAGGACAGGGTAAAGCCGCAAATATTTAGTTTGCGCTTTCTTTCCCTTTAGTTCATCAGGAAAACGGCAAAATGCTGAATGCTTCTTAATGCCTCTTAATGCCTCTTATCCGCTTATTAAGAAGGGCACCCTGCTTAATAAGAGCAATAAAGAAGCATAAAGAAGCATTAAGAAGCATTCAGCATTTTGCCGTTTTCCTGATGCTTTCAACTTGTGTTTAATGATTACTGTTGCTCTACCCTCTATTACTAGAGGATTGGAGGCAGTCTGGGCTGATGTTCCAAGTTCTCTTTAGAGAATGAGGTTTTAATGTCGAATTGTGCTGCTGTGGAATTGAGCGTGGGAATTGTACGTGCTATTGTTCAATCCGCCCACCGGCTTACCGGTTATGTATTTTATCCGAGCCTGGTGAGCTGAATGGACTCCCGTGGGAATTGTACACACTATTGTTGCAGCCATTGCCAATTCATCCTCATCATGATGCTCCATAATTGTACGTTGTACTTGTATGTGCTATCGTTGGATCTGCACCGGCTTACCAGTTCCGATTTGCATCCAAACCTAGTGTTTGAAAGTTCGGTACGGTTCTGGTTTTGTACCCTCAAGGGACAAAACCGAAACCAGAACCGGTCTTACAAGTCTCAGGTTCCTAAAGAACCAAGACCAGTACTGATGGTCTTACACCAGTCAAAACCGGTTTAATACCATCATAGCGGTAGCCCTCTGCATTGGGGCATAGCCCTCTGCGTTGGGGCACAGCCCTCTGTGTTGGGGCGCAGCCCTTTGCGTTAGGGCACAGCCATCTGCGTTGGGGTGGAGCCGTCTGCATCAGGGCAGAGCCGTCTGCGTTGGGGCGCAGCCCTCTGCATTGGGGCGCAGCCCTCTGCGTCAGGGCACAGCTGTCTGCGTTGGGGCACAGCCCTTTGCATCAGGGCACAGCCGTCTGCGTCAGGGTGTGGCCATCTGTGTCGGGGTGTGGCTGTCTGTGTTGGGGTGCAGCCCTCTGCGTCGGGGTGTGGCCCTCTGCGTTGGGATGCAGCCCTCTGCATCGGAGTGTGGCCGTCTGCGTCGGGGTGTGGCCATCTGCGTTAGGGTGCGGCTGTCTGCGTCAGGGTGCGGCCGTCTGCGTCGGGGTGTGGCCCTCTGTGTTGGGGCACAGCCCTCTGTGTTGGGGTTCAGCTGTCTGCGTTGGGGTTCAGCCATCTGCATCGGGGTGCAGCCATCTGCATTGGGTGCAGCCCTCTGTGTTGGGGTGCAGCACTCCGTGTTGGCATGCACAATGCAGCCTATGCCTTGCAGGGCCCATGCTCATATGCTAAGGCCAAGCCGCAGCCCAATGACACTGCGTGGGAGGTTGCCTGTGAGAAGGAATGCGAGAGATTCTATTGCATGGGTGTGCTGGGGTCCATGATGCAGCAGAATTTTGAGGAGTGTCGGCGGTGTGGAAGTTGGTGCTGGCAGTGGTGTTTTGCAGGCGGCAACTGGGTCTTGAAGCTTGATGGGTGGTGGTAAGGGATTTTGATGGTCTTGACGTGGGTGGGGTTGAATTTGGGCAAGAGGTTGAACAGGAAAAATGCGCATGCGTGGTTTGACAAATGCTGCATTTGCTCGCAACTTCGTTTTTCCCCACCGCCTCACTAACCTCACTCCTCAGCCTCCTCTGTTTTTGTCCCCTCACGCTGACGTCTCGCAGTTCACAGCTCGAACAACCCCATCGCACCAAACAATCCATCTGGGCAGCCAACTCCCCCCATCGCCTCTTCCAACACCACAACCGCATGGCGGCTCTTCTATGCCCCTTGTTGAGTGTGTCCGTGTTGGGCGCCACCATATATATATGTGTGTGGATGGTTCCCCAGGTTCTCCCCAATGTCATGTCACTGATCCGAGTCCTCCTAGGAGACGACAGCGCCATACACACCACTAGAATCGACGCAAACGTGGGGGGTGCATGCAACAGCGCCTGTGCCCAACCCTCGACCCCTGCACACAAACGCAGGGGGTGCATGCAACAATGCCTGCCTGTGGCCCCCCACCCCCGACACCTCCTTGCACGCAAATGTGGGGAGTGTGTACAACAGTGCTGGCCTGCAACCCCCCACTCGATGCCCCCTCGCACACAAATGCGGGGGGTTCAACAATGCCCACCCATGGCACCCCTGACGCCCCCTCGCATGTAAACGTGGGGGTGCACACAACAGTGCTGGTGCGCGACCACCTGATGCCCCCTTGCACACAAATGCAGGGGGTTCAACAATGCCCACCCATGGCACCCCTGACACCCCCTCGCACGCAAACGCAGGGGTGCGCACAATGCTGGTGCACGACCACCCGATGCCCCCTCGCACACTAGTGTTGGGGAAGTTTGGTTTGTGCCTGAAACTGATTAGTGATACCGAGGTTTTGAGTGATCGATTTGCTCTGAAATTTTGGAACCACCATCCCCCATGACTAGGGATGGTGGTTCCAAAATTTCAGAGCAAACTGATCACTCAAAACCTCGGTATCACTAATCAGTTTCAGGCACAAACCAAACTTCCCCAACACTATTGCACACAAACACAGGGGGTGCAATAATGTGCCTGTGGCACCCCCAACACCTCCTCGCATGCAAGCGCGGGGGGTGTGTACAACAGCGCCTGCCCACGACACCCCTGCCCCTCGCACGCAAATGCGGTTGGGTTGTCACATGCACCACGCATTTGTGTGCTGGTGTCAGGGAGGGTGTCATGGCGGGGTGCTGTTGCACACACACCCCACACATTTGCATGTGAGGGAGTGTCAGTGCAGTACTGGTTCGAACTGGTTCCATGCAGTTCTGTTGGCTGCACAAAATACCAAAACCAGAACTGGGGGTAAGTCTAACCATGCAAAACCAGAACTGCCAGTTCCGGTTTTGCATCGGTATGGTTTGGTTCGGTCCCGGTTTTTTGCCGGTTTTCGAGTACCGAATTTTCAAACTCTATCTGAACCCGGTGAGCTGTTATGGACTCCCGTGGGAATTGTACGAGCTATCATTGCGGTCCATTGCTGATTTTCCCTCTGTCCTCTCCCCATGTATGCCCTATCATTGCGGCCATTGCCGACTCACCTTGTGTCTGTCTCCCATGAGAATTGTACACAATATCACATCTATCGTTGTGGTTGTTCCCAAACATCATCCGGTTACTTGTATCCGAGCCGAGCCTGTTGATCAGCACGGAAAGTGTCTGTGTTTCGTGCCTTTGGGTCCTGGTGCTTGTCAAACTCGTGAGCTTCTTCCCAACCACACAGATTTGTCCTTATCTTTACGCAGCAGTATCTCCTCAGCACTGACCTTCCATCCTGCAATACATGTCTGGTGCATTCGACCACCCTCAGCACACCCTCCGGATCCATGTCTTCAAATGCACGCACGTCCCTGTGTGCGCTCCATGCTGAATGGGCACCCCCCAGTGCCAGACCCATCACCGAAATGGTCCGCCAGGCTAGCATCTGCGGTAGCATACACATCGGTCATCATTGCTGCCAGCATGCCATGCGCTGTTGTGCCCACCCGGTGCATGTTGAGCCTACACTTTCAAAACCTTGTGCTGATTTTTTGATAGTGGCTGTGCCTCCTGCATATGCTTCTGGAATGCTTTCAGTGGCAGCAGCAGGTTCATGCAGGGCTTGATAGCCTTTGCGGTGGGTGCAAGGGTTTCACCAGGGGTGGGGACCCTTCTCGACATTGATGGAGTGCTGCCTGATGTCACGTACGGCCTTCCCTGTTCCCTCTCAGACGTGGGTTGAGCTTGGGGATACCCATGTGCTCAACAACGAACATTTTCTCATCACGGCCGGCCTCCCATTTGGTCACATTGGAGCTAGTTTTGGAGTGGGTTACGGCCTTTGAAATCTCGCAGTTCAGTGAGTACACGTTCTTTCTCTTCCATCTGAGTCCCACCTTTCATAACATCTATCGGCAGTGAGGATATGTACAGCTCCTACGAATTGTATGTCCGTGATAGGAACGTTCATCCGTGTACAGGCAAATTGTTGCCCTTGCCGAATTGTGGCTCAGAAGATCTTGACAGCTCGTCTCGCCGTCCACTGCCACTCAGCACACAGCTGCCCCTCAGCCCATCATCGTCACCCAGCTCCCCACGCCACACCACTTGGTGCCCTTCAGTGTGCCATCGTCACTGCCCACACCACCCAGACGTTCCCCAGTGGCAGCAGCAGGCAAAGCAGCGCTGGAGTTTGCCCCACCATGCAGCCGGAGTCCATTCAAAGACCCAAGCGCTCGAGCAACGGAGCCCCCAACTTGTACGTCGTAGGAGGCACCTCAGCTCAGCTTTTGCTAAGTCACAGTGGACCCATGTCAGAATAGAAGACATTTTCATTATGGGGAAGAAAGGCCCCAGGACTCAGGAAGCAGGACTAGCAACAGCAACCAACCACATCAAGGACTCAAGCTGCCCAATGGCAACCATCACCACAGCTCAGCCCAGCCTACACCACCCTCCGGAGGCCACTGTCCTAGCTGTCCCCCCCTCTTCACTAGTGTTGCCGAGGCTAGGCTAGCTGGAGTCAACTTGCTGAAGCCACGGTTCTTGCCGAGCCAGTTTGTGGAAGCCAGTGACGCCGGCTTTGAGCCAGCTAGTTCACTTCACGCTTTTTTTTTTTGCACTGAGACCATGTCGTCATCATCATGACAAAGTTTCATTTCTAAATTCAAAGTTGTATGTGCATTACAGACTCTACAGTACAGGAATGGTCATGTATATCTACTCCCAGAAGGCCCGCCGTTTGTCGATGACGAGTGCGACTGCAGTCTAGCCGCATCGGCAAGGTCGGAGGTGGGTTGGGGCAGAACTTGCGGCATCAGTTCTTGTACAGGGCACTAAGTGGCAGAGATGGCGGAGGCGGCAGATGGCTGAGCGGTGGGAGGGAAGGCATAGGCTGTGGGACTGGGTGAGCTCCAATTTGGCAGGCGACGGTGGGGGCTCAGGTAGGGCTGTGAACCGTACCGTCTGACGGGTACGGCCGTCTATTTGACGGTCATGTGACGGGTACGGGTCACCCGTCCACCGTCCGTCTAGTTGATGTCCCCAGTGTGCCAACGGAACGGGACGGGCACGGAGACGGCCGTCATACGGTAGACGGTTTGTAGACGGTAATAAAATAATTCTTTGGAGTAATAATTACTGTAAAGTACAATGGAACACGGTGAACTACTGTCTACAAGTCTACAACGAAAACGCGAGGGTGCCTGGGGTAGGGACTGTAGGGTTGGGCTGAGCATCGTGGGTTACACCCCCACGCAGTGACAGGCTTGTGGGCTCTAGAGTCGGCGGCAGGGGGGTCGGGGCCGTCGGAAGCTGGGGGGCGGTCAGCGTTGGCCTTGGAGGCGATGGCGGTGACCGGTTTTTGAGTCGGCAGTTGCCAGCCGGCGTGTTGGAGTTGGCGGAAGGGGGGTTGAGGACGTTGGATGCTGGGGGGTGGTCGGCGTTGGGCTTGGAAGCGCGAGCGGAAATGAGTCGAGTCGACAGGGTCGAAAGGTCCGAGAGGGCGCGAGAGGGTGCGAGTAACGGAGTAAGTCTGAGAGGGCGTGACTAAGATGGAGGCTGTAGACGTACTGCTTTTGAGTCGGCAGTTGCCAGCCGGCGTGTTGGAGTTGGCGGAAGGGGGGTTGAGGACATTGGATGCTGGGGGGTGGTCGGCGTTGGGCTTGGAAGTGCGAGCGGAAATGAGTCGAGTCGACAGGGTCGAAAGGTCCGAGAGGGCGCGAGAGGGTGCGAGTAAGTCTGAGAGGGCGCGACTAAGATGGAGGCTGTAGACGTACTGCTAATGACGTAGCGCATTAGCTCGGGCACGAGCAAGATGAAGGCGTTTCTTGATGAGCATTAGAACCCGGATAGTGTCTGCATTGAGACTAGC
The DNA here is from genome assembly GCA_022496215.1 of Russula brevipes. Taxonomy (NCBI): domain Eukaryota; kingdom Fungi; phylum Basidiomycota; class Agaricomycetes; order Russulales; family Russulaceae; genus Russula; species Russula brevipes. The sequence continues at coordinate 11,149 of WTXF01000319.1, read as the reverse complement.
ACGTCGGAGCGAAATGGTGTCACGACCACCTGAGAAGATCCTCTCGACAGCAACAGCGGAACCTAGAGATGGTTACTTAGAAATAGTGTAAACAATATGAGGAAGACTAACCAGGTATACACAGAATGTCACAAGCGAGGGAATATAGGTTCGGGAACTGAGCTTTTCGACCGCGCCACCAGTGAATCGGATTACATGTGTCAAAGTCTTCGGCCGGGAGTTTGAAATATTCTTCAAGTTCGTTGATGGATGATTTCTCTTTTCTGCGATATCGTGATGTGAAGGACTTCTGAGGTGAACCTACAGTGGGTGCTGATTGGACAGAGGTAGGTGTCGTCGGCACGAGGACACTCGCGTTTGCATAATTTTCGTTGAAGTGCTCGAAGAGGTTTGCCTTGGATTCTTCAAGTTGATCAGAAAGTATTGGATCATCGGCATAATCCGCTTTCATGCCCTCATATGAGATACGCGGATCAAGCACTGGTAGACGATGTCAGTCATGTCAGAGTCTCAGAGAATATATTATCGACAGTCCACGTACATGCAGCCCATGTGTAGAAGGGCGACTCGTCATAACGATAGTAATAATCACTGAGCTTGCGGTGCGCGTCCACAAGTCCAAGTTTGATTTTGGGCGACACGGTGTTGGGAAGATCGCGGAGGATTCTTTTGATGTCATCTTGTAAACCCCGAAAAATTGCGTGTGTTGTTGAAAGCATTGGTACTTTCGTGGCAGACATCTCTGTAGTTGCCAGCCGAAAGGATTTGAGCCACGACGTCACTAGTTCGATAGACTCCCAGTCAGCGCTACTAACTTCAAACGCATGGAGGTCCTTGTGTCTTGATACAAACGAGTCGATAGTTTCACGATAGTCAAGGGCTCGCCCTGCCATCTATGAGCTGGAAACAGACAAGTAAATGGTTACAACAACGTACGAAGCATTTGGTGGGTTGAGGACCACCGGGTTCTCACATCGAGAATCAGCATAAGGGAGGCTCTGGAATCCTCCGACGCCTGGCTTCCTTCCAGCTGCACGAACTGGATCTCGCGAGCCCACAATTGACGACGTTGAGGACTTGAACGGACTGCCTTGACAATCTTCCGAAGCTGATCATATTGAGTTTCACTTCAATTGGCATGAAGACTGTAATATTTACCTTTTCAATTGCGCCTAGCACGCCATCGGCCACATCGGTATCAGCCTCTATATCTCCCATGACGTCGCCTGCCTCATTGTCATCCGTTGCGTTGTTGTCGTGTTCGCGTGAGAGTGGTGTTGTGATACTATCTTGATAGTTGCTACTGCGCATTGCCGCCTTCCTGCCTTCGACCTTCGATATTGCTCCAATTCCCTCGAGGAGCTATTTAGTAAACAGTTAGTTACGTCGCACAATAAGCGATAGAAGTATACCTTAATAGCTGCCAAATGAATTGTGTGAGGCATGCACCGCATGCGAGCTTCTTGTGCAGAGAATCGTATCCCCCGTTGTTCGCATCGCTGCTCAAGAGATGTCATGAGCGTGTTATTGTTGCTGGCATTATCCATTACGATGGCAATGATCTACAGCACGTTATAAGTGCCATGGATAAACCGAGGTTCAGTACTCACCTTCCCAACGAGGCCGTATAATTCCATCGTCGCCCAGACGGCCTCGGCCATGTTCTCCCCTGAGTGCTCTCCAAGAAGCTCTCGAAAATCGATCAGGAGCTCCTCTGATAGGGGAACGTAAATATATAGCGTTAAGAAACGAAACGAAACGAAACACGAACCAAGTTCCCCATCATTCGTCACATAGTGTGCGACAATGGCCAAAAACGCGTGCTGATTGCTTGAAGTCCACGCGTCCAGCGAAAGGCAGACCTTTCCTTTGAGTTTCTACCCTGGATAATTAATACATCATAGGGCAAACGCGAGGAAGATCGTACCATGAACATGTCTCGAACACCTTCAACTATTTCCTCGCCCATCTTCATCACACGCCGCTTGATGCCCTCGCGTTTTGGAATCTTCAGCGGACCACCAGTGCGATGTACGGTATTCATCATCGTCACGAATTCTGGCTTTTCGACCTCATCAAACGGTTGGTCGCATGCAACAATCCATTCTGTAAGGTGTTGCTCGAATTTTTCCTGGTCCCATGGTCCCTGTCGAACGCGCCGTACCATGAGTCTCAAGTAATAAAGCAGATAATTTATACATACAGTGGCCCGGGCTTGCTGATTTTCAAAAGCCTTCTTGATGTTTTCGGATGCACGTTCAAGCTTCTTGAAGTATTCAGCCTCAGATTTTCCATCTAGCTGCTTCTTGCCGCATGCAATGGCAATCTCATCAGGCGTTGGGGGTGCATCCCGATCTTTGAGGAAGCAATACAGTTGGAACATAGGCTTGACATGGACGCGGAGGTTGTTAATGAGAACTAAGAAAGTGGTCAGTACTGTAAAGAATTATGTGCGATAGACGGACAGAACGCACCATTTAAATTACTCCTCATTGATTTTTTGATAGTGCAAATCCTGTGAGCGCCATGAAAGCAACGATAGTGAACGTCTCCGATATCTCCTGGAGAACCGCCCGACCCAGTTGCGACAACCTCGTAAAAGAGATAGATCGGACTCCTTTTCGTATTTTTGGCGTTCTGAATGCTGATTAGAATGAGATTGTGCACAGCATATGAGGGGACGTACATTTTTTAGGCTCAGTTTATTGAACGAGCTTGTCGATGAGAGCCTTGAGAGGCTCGCGTTCGTCACAGTCGACGTGGTGATATTGCATGGACTATGCTCGTCATCGCCTTTGTCTCCATCGACCCCAACTGAACAGGCCTTCGCCTTCTTTGTTGGAGGGGCTGTTATTGTTCTTGACTTTGTCATTGCCTTCAGTGTGCGCGTGTGTCCTTTTCCACCGACCTCCGGTATGGTTTTTGAGGGCAGCATATCTGCCACCTGCAAAAGCGTCAACATCTACCCTGAAATCAGCTCAAAAGTTTCCGCACTTCTTCATTACTTATTTCCATCACGTCATTATCATCGTCTGATCCGTCCTCAGTGCTGGAAGAAGCTATAAAGTTATTGTCATCCACGTCAGTCTCAGCATCGTCCACAGCTCGCTTGCGTTTAGCAACGGCCCTGGGTTTGAGAGGCTGTGTGAGGCGTCGGCGAGTTGATTGAACAGGTTTCCCGAATTCATCAAGTTTCTCCGCGGCAAGGGCCGCAGCCATTCGGCCACCTGTGGTAGCCCGGACAGGACGTGAGCGTTGACCTAAAAAAACAATGAACGCCTTATGAGTAGTCCCAAAATGCAATATGTCAAGATACAGCACCTTGTAAATGGGAGCTTGATGGAATAGGTTGGGCATCATCCGGATCATGGTACCACTCGATTTCAGAGGCGTCAAGCAAATGACCATCTTGTCCTAGAGCAGGGTGATCAGTCATGTTGATGAATGGCTAAAGCCAGGCGTTGCCAAGCGGGGTTGCAGCTGATACAGCGCACACAAGATAGGGGGAACACGGCACGGGAACTTGATATTGTCCAAGAGACGGAATTAGCGTTTAAATACACGGCAGTACCTACTTGTCGTTGTGCTAGACAGCGAGTACCAGGGGTGTAGTAAGTGGGAATCATAGAGGGATAAAAAGAGTAATATGAGCTGAGCAAGTAAAATCGAAACACCGGGGGCCTGATCGATCGATCAGCAGCGCCGTGGGCGGTCGACGGCGACTGTCTTCTAGTGGTCAAGGCGAGGCGACAGGCTGAAGAGGGAGGGGCAGAAAGGAAATCAAGATGATCAGAGGCGGCGACAATGAGATTGATAGTTGATTCAAGGGAGCCCCAAAACAAGGCTAATATGGGCTGAGGCCGTAAAACGGACACCGAGGGCCCTGGATGATCAGCGGCATCGTGTGGAACGTGGGTGCTCCGCCGTGGGCGGTCGACGGCGACTGTCTTCCAGTGGTCGAGGCGAGGCGAAGGGCTGAAGAGGGAGGGGCAGAAAGGAAATCAAGACGATCAGAAGCGGCGACAATGAGATTGATTGTTGATTCAAGGGAGCCCCAAAACAGGGCTAATATGGGCTGAGGCCGTAAAACGGACACCGAGGGCCCTGGACGATCAGCGGGCATCGTGTGCAACGTGGGTGCTCGACGGTGTCTAAGAAAATGAAGCATTAGTGGTTCAGGCGAGGAGAAGAGCTGAAGAGGGAGGTGCGCACAGATGATCGGAGGTGGCAATGATGAGAACGACTGTTGCCTCGAGGGTGCCCTGACTCAGGTCGACGGTGACAAAAGGAACCAGCGGTACAGGCGAGGTGAAGAGCCAAGGAGGGAGGTGCAGAGAGGGGATAACGATGATTGGAGGTGGTGACGATGAGAACGATTGCAGGCACTTTGGAGGCGGCGACGATGAGAATGATTGTCGTGTCAACGGTGTCGGGTGTCCTGACACGTGTTGCGACGGCGATGCATTGTCGGTGGGGGTGATCTGGGTAAAGACAGTCTCCGCATCGGCAAGGTTGCGAGGGGGTGGTGGCAGCGTCGCACGGGTGAGGATTGAGACCGGAAACCTGGAAAGATGAAACAAGGGGGGAATGGGAGGAGATAAACGAGAAAAGGTCGAGTGGCTGCACACGCTCATTGGTGGCATTTGAAACGTGGATCTGTGCCCTTTCGAGATTATTCGGAGGTTCGGAGATACCCGTCCAAAACCGTCTAATACCGTAGACGGCCGTCCGGAAACGGGTCTAGACGGGTGTTCTCCGGCTTGGCTACCGTCCGTCTCGGTGGTCGACCGGAGCTGCAACGGCACGGGTACGGCACCCGTACTACGGACCCGTCTGGTCCGTGAGGTACGGTCACGGGACGCAGCCCTAGGCTCAGGCAGCGGTTCGAGAAGCGCGAACTGAGGCATGTCCGGGGGCAAAGTGTCAAAAGGCGAAGGGAAGGGGGTGGTGGCGACAGTGGCTTTCAGATGGTGTTGCAGGCTGGCCTTTGTGGGGCAGTTGCTGTTGCTGTTGGGCAGTTTGAGTCCTCGATGCAGTTGGCTGCTGTTGCAGGTTTTGCCTCCTGGGTTTTGAGGTCTGTTGTGTTTTCTCCTCGGTAACAAAAAAGTCTTCTATCTGGTGTGATACCGCTTTTCCAGGGCTGAGGCCAGCCTGGCCTGCTTCCGGTGGCATGTGTGTCTGATCCTTCGTTGCTCGTGCTGTGTGATGGTGCAGTCTTGTGTGCTGCTGTTGCCTGATAACTGTCTCGGCGGTGGCGACGGCAGTCGGCTGGGGTGCAACTGGTGGAGGCGGCTGTGAGCTGAGCGGCGGCGGACAGGGAAGCAACGAGCTGAGGGGTGATGGGCTGGGGGTCAATGAACTGCAAGGTGGCGTGGGGTGGATAGGTTCCGGACAACGTGGTGCTGCCAGTGTGGTCTTGAGGTTAGATAATGTAGTCAGCTGTAGTGTAGGGGGCATTGCTAAAAACTTGCTATTGAGGTTCAGCGATGATTTGGAGCCCTACATGATCAGGAAAATGAGAGTTGATAGCGTCATTCAGGACACCGGCTGTGGCTTCAAAAGTGGTGTCCTCAAAACCACCACCAACATCCAAAAGCAAGAACTTGTATCCTGCTGTGAGTCCCATATCGAAGGCAGTGCACGCACACCGAACAGCATCCAATAATGCAGATGGATCATAGCATCCACTGCCGACATGGAAGCTGATTCCAATTACATCAAGCTTAAGATACCTCGCTATGGCAAGAAGGCCAGGTACTGCAACAAGGGGTGTGCCAAACTTGAGCCCAAGGCAACACAAACTCTTGGAATCATTGGTGAGGATGCGTACAGTGCCCGCCATCACTTCCTCACAAGTGTTGTTTGGGTCAAAATATTGGTCTAAAAGCTTAGCCAATTTTTTTTCAGTAAGGAACCCACCAAAAGAATGCGCTACATGTAGCCCAAATTGATGTGTCCCGATTGGGAATATGTTCCCACGGTGTTCATTTTTGCCAGGGATATTTTTTTCGAAAGTCCCAATTAGTGTTGGACAAGGACCTGTGGTGTGCGGGTCACGGGGTTCTCGGGTACGGGTGCGGTGCCCGGGGATCTCAACCCGGACAATACTGTGACCCGTTCAACGGTATCGCAGTGGTATCGTGGACGGGTTTTTTGCAGCTGCCAACCAGCCAGCTTCATCCTCCCGAAATAACACTTTCAACACCCTCAAAATCAATGACACTGCCACCTCTCACCACCAACCCTCAACGCCCGGTCGCCGCCCGCAAGTCGCCACCCGCAAGAGCGCTACCGCATGCCCCAAGGCCCCCCCCAACTGTGACACCCTCAACACCCCAAGCCCCCGACAAATCAAACGCAGATCTCAAGTCGCTCGCAACCCCCGTAAGATTGTCACCCTTGGCACCGCCAGCCCCCAGGCCAGTCCTCAAGATCCGGTCGCCTTGTACATGGCCACTACATGGCCTCGACTGTGCGCGGTTGGGGACCCTCAGCTGCCCTCAATTGTGGCCCTGGGCTCCCTTGGCGATGCGACGCCCTCCTTCCGAGGAGGTGCCCCCTCAAGGCCACAGGTAGCGACCCTCATTGCCTCATGACGACCGGTAGCTGCCCTCTTCGGAGGGGGCTCCGCATCGGTTGACCACCCCTGTGCAGGCCAGTTGGCCTTGTACACGGCCTCGACCGTGCGTGGCTACGGCGACTCACCCACCTCGCCCTCGGACTCGTGCCCCAAACCGTTGGGGGCCCTTCCAATGTGCACCCTCGATTCTGGCCACGTCCCCTCGACGACACGACGGCCCCCTCCATAGGAGGCTCATCCTCAAGACCACGAAGCGCGCCCCTGTGCAGGGTGGCCTTGCGCGCTTCAGTTGTTCGGTCATGTGCAGGCCAGTTGGCCATACACATGGCCTCAACCGTGCGTGGCTGCAGTGCCTCAGTCACCTCGCCTTCTGACTTGGAATCGTGCTCCAAATCACTGGGGACAAACGCCTCTCTTAAAGAACAGGAGGGGTCACGAGCTGGCAAGGTGCCCGGCCTTGGACACGCTTTCGTCGAGGCAAGGACCCATGTCCTCGACGCCTGCGATACACGCCCGGCAAATGGCCAGGAGCTTCCCTTCTTGCATTCCTTCATGTCTAACGCTTGCAGCCACAGCCACAGCTGCATTCGTGCCTGCAGCGGGCCCCTCCCACCAGGACATTCTCCCTGCCTGCCTCTGGCACACTCACCGCTGCACTCGCATTGCAGCGTGTCTCCCACCATGACGTCCTCCCCTCACGACGGCCTCCCCCCACGATGGCTTCCCCCTGCGACGCCCTCCCACCACGACGCCCTCTCTGCCTGCCTCGGCACCCAACAGGGCGCGGTATGGCCACCACGCTGTCCCATCCGTGGTGCACCACGACCTTCTCAGGAACCCGCAACCGGCGCGAGGACAGCAAGCCGAGCCTCGCGTGTGTTGCTGTCTCTTCGTTTGTGGTACTATAGCTGTGTGGCCTTGGCCCCTGCCACCTTACTATTAGTCAATAAAGTACTTGTACATTGTAAAAGTAGTTATTTTAATATAAAGTACCACGGGTGAACACTCGCAGCAGTGTTGACCCGTGGGTTATTTGACTTGTACTGCGGTCAGAACCCGGACCCGCGGGTGCGGTGTGACCCGTGTCCAACACTATCCCTTTGCAATAAAATGTATGTTCTCAAGGGGACCCCCCTGTGATGCGCTACTCATTCTCGCGCTCTCGTGTAAGCATCACCTGTTGAGGTGGGCCGATTAGCTCTGAATTCAATGTGAATTCTTGTGCCACAAATTACCTCATTTGACCACAACTACCAAATGCGTAATATATTCCCACAGTCGTTCACTTTCCTGAGGGCCAGGATTTTTGGGATTTTCAAACTTTGAGGGGGGCTTAGCAAAGCACACCCCATGTACCCACACCTTATACAAGCCTAATGCAAGTGTTTTTGAGGCCATAGAAAAATGATAGAAATTGTAGTCGAAGTTGCCAGACTCATGGCCTTTTACGGTAATTGACTTGTCAAGAGGTGGTGGCGGGCACTGTAGGACAAGTTTCGCAGTGGGGTTGGCTTGCACGACTTTATACAGCTTGTCTGCATTGTCGAAGGTCATTGTGTCAACGCCATGCTTGGTAGTGGCGTGAATGCTGGGGGTGGTGAGATGACTGGGCTAGGGGTGTTCCGGCCCAGCTCGGCCTGAAAGCCCTGGCTTTGGCCCGGCCTGAGGCGGCTTGGGCTTGCTCAATTCACAGGCCAAGCCAAAGCCCACAGTGACGGCTCGGCCTTGGCCTGGGCTGCGGCTTTCATATGTTGTAGGGGGAGGGGCAACTGTGCAAAGCACAACATGATAACAGAAGAAAATTTATTGGAAATGGTAAACTACAATCAACATTGTTTGTATAAGATGTCATGTATTTTGTTGCACACGACCCCTGCATTTATGTGCAAGGGGGCGCCGGGAGTGGGGGCCCACCCACAGGTGGGCATCTCTGTACGCACCCCCCGCATTTGTGTGCGAGGGGGTGCCAGGGATGAAGGGGGGTGTTGTCGCACATGCCCCCCGTGTTTGTGTGTGAGGGGGCGCCAGGGGTGAGGGGGGGCGTTGTCACACACGACCCCCACGTTTGTGTGCGAGGGGGCGGGGGGCCGCGGTGGGCACTGTTGCACCCACCCCCACATTTACGTGTGAGGTGTGGGTGGTCGTGGTCGCGGGCAGGCGCTGTTGCACGCACTTCCTGCATTTGCGTGTGAGGGGGCTGGGGGCCACGGTGGGCCTGTTGCACCCACCCTGCATTTGCGAGCAAGGGGGGCGTGGGTGGTCGCGGGCGGGCACTGTTGCACCCCCCCCGCGTTTGCGTGCAAGGGGGTATTGGGGCGGGGTCGCGGCCAGGTTGTCGCATGCACCCCCCACCTTTGGAGCGAGAGGGGCGCCGGGTGCGGAATCTGGAGTCGAGCACCTTACCGTGCTCGCGACCCCTCCCGTCTTTAGAGCCCCGGCGGTTTGGGGCGTGACTTCGAGTCTGAGGGCGAGGCGGTTGAGGCACTGCAGTCACGCATGGTCGGGACCATGTGCAAGGCCAACTGGCCTGCACAAAAGCGACCGACCGAGCGGGCGTGAGCCCCGAAGTCTTGATGAGGGGCCCCACTCTGGGGGCCAACACCAGTCTTGAGGGGAGACCTCCTTGGGAGGAGGCCGTCGCGTCGCCAGGGATACCCGGGGCCTGACGCAAGGATGCGGGCGATGTCGCCAGGCTCTGAGAAGACAACCTGCCCACAAAAAAAAATCCTGTCAGTTCCGGGGCACCAAAAGAATGGGTGCCAACTCACATAATCATCGCCATCCCAGGCCACGTCATCGTGGGAGGGCGGTCGTCGCAGTGAGTCACCCTGTCTTGACAGAAGAGGAGCCTCCATAGAAGGCGGTCCTCATGTCGTCGAGAGGGCCTGGGGCCAGAGTCGAGGGCGGCTGCGCCACCGCAACAGCGCACGGTCGAGGCGACATGCAAGGCGCGAACCAAGCGGACCCAGCCGCTCTGGGGGGCGCCCCCTGTGGCCTGAGTGAGGGCGTGGGCGACGTCGCCGGGCGCTGCAAGGCAACCTGCCCACAAAAAAAAACCTTTCAGTTCCAGGGCATAACAACATGCCCACTCACCCTAGTCATCGCCGTCCAGGCCACGTCATCGTCACAGGGGTGGTGGTCATGGCAGCGTCATCTGGAAGGGGCCGTCATGGTAGGGGGGCCATCTGGCAGGAGGCCCGTCAACGAGAGGAGTGACGCCAAGCAAGTGTCTGATGGGGTCAGTCGGTGGCATGGGAGGCGTTGTTGTACGCACCCCCCGCGTTTGTGTGCGAGGGGGCACCAGGAGTGGGGGACCATGGGTGGGCGTTGCTGTATGCACCCCCCGCGTTTGTGTGTGAGGGGGCACAGGGGATCTGGTGGGGCGTTGTACTACAATGAACCCGTGGAATACCCATAAACTGCGGGTGTGGCAGATTCCAACACCACTCATACTGTACCTGGAAATACTAAATGCTACTGTACAGTTCAAATTTTAAGGTTTCAACTTTGATGAAATATGAACATGAAAGCCGTGGCCTGACAGCTTGGCTCAGGCTTTTCAGACACCCAAGCCGAGCCAAAGCCTCCATGAGGCCGGCACTTTGGCTCGGCTTGGCCCGGCCTATTTGGGCCCGGCTTGGCTCGGCTCACGGCCTGAGGCCGGGCCAAGCACACCCCTAGACTGCGCACGGCTTTGGGCTGCCTGGGTTGCAGGGGTGGGGGCTTGGGTGGAACATCAAATTGGCAAGCTGTGAGAACTGTGGGGGCGGTGGCGGAGGGTGCGGAGGCAAAGACGGCAGTGGTGGTATGGGTGTGGGTGTGGCTGGCGGCTTGAGGGGTGGAGGTGGTGTGGACAGGGCACCTGGAGCAGGAATGGGGGAGAGACGTTATTAGCTTCCAGTGTTCTAGTCTGCAGGCCAAGGTGAGCACCCACCATATCCGATGATCAACCAAACTGACCTGTAACCAAGACGCAAGGCGAGTTGGAGATATGATTCGACACAACAACCTTCTCGGCCTTGTCCCCAAGCGCATCCTTAATAACTTTGTATGGATCCTCATATGGCTCAGGCACTTAGCCTCCTCACAGGCTGTCTTCTCGTTGTCTGTCTCCTTGAGTTTGACACCTTCATTCGAGACAGACTCGAGCTTGTAATCATCAAACTCCTTCAGCTGCGACACGGCTGGACGAGGGCAGCGTGAAGGACTTGGGCACATGATGCACAGTTGCACACAGTGACCTCGGCCAAGTTGTGTATGTAGGGCGTGAGCCAGTGCCAGGTGGCACTGACGATATAGGAGGTGGAAGAGGCCCACAGTGAGCCAGTAGGCGGGGAGTGCGGCGATGACCCCTGGGGGTCTGAGATTCACCTGTCAGGTAGTAAATCACCTTCTGTCCCGAAGGCATATGGGTGATATATAGTCTGAGTGTTCAACATGAGCAGGAACATCAGGAAAAAATGATTTTGCTACAGTGTTCTACATTGTTACAGTAGTAACAGTAGTTCCATTGCCAGTGAGCCGATTTGTAGTACAATGTTGGACCATGCAAGAGCAATGTAGACTACC
>WTXF01000318.1:0-25477 GCA_022496215.1 Russula brevipes | reverse complement strand
CCATCATCTCTCTGTCCCCGGGCATGTTTTCCAGCCACATTCGGACGAAGATCGACGGGTTATGGGGACAAGTATACAAAGGTATCGATAAAAATCTAACGGATCTGGTGGAGTACAGATCTGCACTCGACAAGAGTGCCTTTGAAGTCGACACTCAGCATGTGCCGTGACGAAAGCGATGTAGAGCTTCGTTGGATGCGATCCCCGGTTATCTGCAGGTCGACCAGAACGTTGGTTCCCGTATCGACGATATCATATCCCTCGGGCGGCCAGGATGCAGGGAAGTGCCGCTTGGCACTCGGATTGTGCACCTCTTTTCTACCTGCATTCATGGTCGCGGTAGAATGGACGAGACCCATCGCCGCCGCCGCGCAATCGCCTGCGCGCGTGCAGTCTGGGAATTGTCAAGGGTGTTTCTGTCTGTCAAAGGCGTGACCCTAGAGCTGCCGAGGTCATTGGGCAATATCCTCCAGCGCCTGTCTCGCGACCTCGATCCAACGATTGCATTTACGGCGCTGAGCACCATCGCCGTTTTGGAACGTGCGCTCCTGGAGCAACTTTCGGATGCCGAAGCCAAGAAGGACGCCGACAGGATTCAGGAGACGACCGAAGTGCTTGCGGAAGCTGTCGGCGAGAACGACCCACTCTCTCCGCGCTACCTTGCCGGACTGCGCAACGACAATAGGTCGGACGGGCGGTTGGTTGCGGTGACGGAGTTCATCTCGAGCATGCTCGCACTTGTGCCGCGGTTGGAGAGCCCGTCTCGTAGGAGCCTTGAGGAAACTCGGATGACCCTTCAGGAGCTTTGTCGTGAGTTGAACGGTCGAAACTTCTCACCTGCTGCTCAGGGTCGCTTCGTCGACGTCTTGAGTCGCGCATGGAAGGCACACTTAGCTGCGGGGTCAACAGGTACGCACTGCATTTTTTACTCCACTGTCGAGCACGGCTTAAATCGTGCCACCCTTTTTGTGTAGGACGCGAATCTCATCCGAGCCAAATGCGCCCAGGGGCAGAGGGCCATATACAGCACTCGTATTCAGGATATAGCGCGCACTCGAGCCAAACATACCAATGCGGAACGGAAATAGGCTCTGGGTCGGACTCGGGCGACCCACCATCGACGGAAACATACCATTCGACAATAATTTCGTCCACACAAATTCTAGTATTGACTTTGGGTCCCGAATATATCGAAACGCTACGTGAACGCGGATTCGTGGCCTCGTAAATTCCATAATATGCGTCTTGTATCACAGTATGTACAAATATGCCTGAGGCCTCCCATTGCTGTCGAGGGCTGTGGCTTCTAGTTTATATATGGGTTAGTAGTAGTTGGTTTCTCCTGTCTCCCCAGGTCTCCCGATGTAATGTTACGAGTCGGTCAAGTGTTGAGAATTGGGAACCAGACGTTGGTGTGTTCCATCGCAGCGTTGTCATGATCCTTCCGCACGTGACTGGGCACGTGAGTTATGTGCTGTTCTGTGTATGCGCACTTCAGGCGGGGCCGCAGTTTCGTTAAGAGCCGACATCGACGACCGCATGCACCTACACCATGACGCATTGGAGGTTCTTATGGTGCTACCGAAATCGCATGCCAGCGGAGGGCAGAGGCGGTACGACTCGAGTTGTGTCATTCAAATAAGTACGACTCGTACCAGTGCCCGGCGTTACAAAACTGCATTCGAAACCTCGACGTATTTGAAGACAGGTCTTTTGCCGAGAGCCACTAGTCACTCATCAACTTCCGGACCATCTCTTCCTCACGATGCATAATTTGGGCCAGGGATTGACAAGGTGCGAATTGGACAAGTCCGGGCCGAACATATTCCCTTTTTCGTATCCGTCGCCAATTCGAGGACAGTTGGAGAATCGAGTTTCCGAGGGGCCCCCGAGCCGGCCGAATAGAAGATGGTGAAGTGGAGACTGAGAACTGAGTACTGAGTTCGAGACGGGTATGTGTCAAGGATCGTCCTAACCTTCTTCGGTCAGATCTCATCAGCGTCACAAAGCGGTCCCCACACAGGACAACAGCAACCATGGTATGGTCATTAGGCCCTACTCAAGCCGACATCCTTTTCATGCTGCAACAGCTAGCGGTGGCGACCTTCTCCAACCAGTGTCAGGAAAACGTGCATGTGAATCGGGAGTATCGGGGCACAGCCGATGCTGGAGAGACTGGGGATGCCGGTGATGTCCCAGAAAGTGGCGATGAAGAAAGCGCCAATGGATAACCTCAATCAGGCTCCACACAAGGCACGACTTTCGATTGTTCTCTGGAATACATGTGTATGTCTGAGTCGTGTGTGGAGATCGCATCAGCGCGTGGTGTCCGGTGGGACGACCGGACGACACGGACGAACGAGGCTGACCGCACCGTACAGAACTGCAGTTTGGACCTGATCATAGACGCACTGGGACGCGATACGCGACTTTCACTCTATCGGATATGACTAGATGACTTATCAGGGCACATCTCTAGAAGAGCTCAGGATGGTTTGCTTTTGCTTGAAGTGGGTGTGTCGGAGGTCCTTCGATGAAGAGCTGTGGGCAAGGCATTCCCGGGGTCCCCTGCCAAGATTCACCAGTTCGCGGCGTGCCGATACCAATTTCACAACTCATAGCCTGCGCCTTGGTGCAAGCGTACCACATTCTGACGATGGCGGTTCACCGTTGGTGTGACAAAGATTATCTCTGGTCCTGCACCCCGGCAAGTAGAACACACCAAAGGACCACATATGTATGGCTCCAATATCGCGGACACCTCGGCTCTGTGGCTCTGTCTGTCTTGTATTATAAGAGCGCATCTCTCACTTTCAAACAAGTAGATTCATCCTCTTCCTTAGTCTTTTCTCCTTCCTTCCATCATGGGCCCGGAAAAATATGCCAACCAAGACGAGGAGATTGGGAGGCTGGCGAACAGTATGTGCTCGCCTATGGCTTGCCGTGTCATGTCTCACGTCGTATTATGGTCAACCCTCACTTCAGGTCCTCTAGGCAGCGATGACCCTACCTCAAAAATGTGGGCCCTTTGTATTTCACACGTCGATGAGCACGACCCTCCAATGCTTGAGCGCTGGAGGTCAGATATGGACGGAATTCTCATATATGTGCGTTTTCAAGCGTTGCTTGACATGTCCACCCTATTGACCTTCGCGAAACGATTCCTAGACGGGTGTATTCTCCGCCACGGTTGCCGCATTCCTCATCGAAAATAACAAGACCCTCAAGCCTGATTCCAGCGTAACAGCTTCCAATACCCTTCGACAAATCGGAAAGGAGCTCGCTCAGATCTCTAATGGGAAACATCCCACCATTCCGACGACTGGCCCATGGATTCCCCCACGTTATGCTGTTCACGTGAACATCCTTTGGTTCCTCAGTCTCTGCATCGGTCTCTTCTGCGGCCTCGGTGCCCTACTCGTGCAACAGTGGATTCGCAGATACCTTCGGCTCACCCAATGTGCCGATACCCCTCTACGTCGTGTCAGAATTCGTACGTTCTTTTACGACGGCATGCAGGATTTCCAGGTGCGCTGGGTGGTCGAAAACATTTCCCTCCTATTACACGCAGCAATCTTCCTTTTTTTCGCCGGCCTCGTCGAGTTCCTTTTCGCGATGAACGACGAAGTCGCTCAATTTACCCTCGCGGTTGTGTGTGTCTTTGCGACCATCTACATCATCCTCACGACTCTTCCTGTGATATTCCGACAATGTCCCTTCCAGACCCCTCTAACTTCGGGTTTGTGGTACATAAGCCGCATCCTCGCCATCACCTTTCTGTCTTTATTCTCCTATTCGGGCCGCATTCGGGCGAAGATCGATGTGCTATGGGGACAGGTATCGACCTCGATCGACCGACAATTAATGGATCTGGTGGAGCACAGGTCTGTCCTCGACAGAAGCGCTCTGTCGTCGACTCTCGAAATGTGTCGCAATGACAGCGACGTAGAAGCCTTCGTGGATGCGGTCTCTGGTTATTTGCAGGCAGACCGGGACATTAGTTCCCGTATCGACGATGTTGCATCACTCCTGAAGCCGGGGTACAGAGAACCCTCGCTGGGCCTTCGGATTGTGCACCTCTTCGCCACCTGCGTCTATGGCCATGGTAGAATCGACGAGGTGGCCCGCCGCCGCCGTGCAATCACCTGCGCGCGTGCAATCTGGGAAATATCAAAGGCGATTCTGTCCGTGAAATGTGTGGCTCTAAAACTGCCAAGGTCATTGGGCAATATCATCCAACGTCTGTCTCGCGACCCCGACCCTACGATCGCGTTCTCGGCGTTGAGTACCATCGCTGTTTTAGAATGCGCGCTCCTGGAGCAGTTGGCAGATGCCCGCGCCAAACAGGATCCCGACAGGATCAAGGAAACTGCAGAAGTGCTCGCGGAGGCTATCGGCGAGAACGATCCGCTCTCCCCGCGCTATCTGGCTGGGCTGCGCAACGATGACATATCAGACGGGCGGTTGACTGCGGTGACGCAGTTTATGTCCAGCATGCTCACACTTATTCCGCTGTTAGAGCACCCGTCTCGTGGGGACCTGGAGGACATCAAATCGACCCTTCGGGAGCTTTGTCGCGAGATGAATGGACGAAAATTCTCACCTGCTGCTCAGCAACGCTTCGTTGACGTTTTGAGTCGCACATGGAATGCACACCTGGCGGCGGAGTCAAGGGGTATGTGATTTGCCTGATATCTCGAGTCTTGAACATCGTTGAGCGTGACTGACATTGTACAACACACTCATGCAGTATCTGGCCATCACTCAAGCCAAACGTGCCCATTTGCAGCGGAGGGAGACTCCGGGATCTATATGAGCGACGAAACGCTAACAGAAACATATCACTCGACCATAATTTCGGCCACACGGGGTCTAGTATTGACTCTGGGAACCGAATTCATCGAAGCGCTACGTGAACATGGACTCGTTGTATCAATACCATCATTTACGGAAGGGCCTTGACTTGGTATTATGCCTCAAGAAGACTAGAGTTTAGTTTTACTTTACTTTTTTGCCTTTTGCTGTCCGCTTTTACGCTTTGTTGACTTCGAGGGCCTCAAGCGAGATCAAACCGTCAAGGGTAGGGACTCCAAAAAAAAAAAAGAAAGCATACAAAAGATTGTTCCAGTGTATACTAAGTAAATGACCGCTGTGGAAACGATGTTGTTGTTCGAATGCTAGTCCGTATTACAGCGGATGAAGGGGCCGGGCCGGTCTCCGGAGCGATGAAAACGCGTCCCGAAAAGGAAGTCACGACCTCACGAGTCCGCCGATGTCTGAAACGTTCTACACATCGTGTGCGGATGTCCTCGCTTTGTGCCAGGCAGAAAAAGATAACCTAGAGGCACTTCTCGACCCCGAAACTGGATTCGCCCCACGTCTCCGTCAGTTATGCGAACAGCAGTGCGTTCCTCGGTCACAATCCTGCACTCAACGCCGCTCATTCATTTTCCAGATTGGCGGACCTTCGAGAGGAGGGAAACGCGACACCAGAGGAGATTGAAGCACTCAGAATGGAGTGCAGCACGTGGGCTCTTCTCCAAGCAGTCATGCCGTGCGTCCACCCATTCCTCTGCAGCCCAGCGAAACCCCACTGAT
Organism: Russula brevipes; assembly: GCA_022496215.1. Classification (NCBI taxonomy): domain Eukaryota; kingdom Fungi; phylum Basidiomycota; class Agaricomycetes; order Russulales; family Russulaceae; genus Russula; species Russula brevipes. The sequence continues at coordinate 19,879 of WTXF01000318.1, read as the reverse complement.
CCAACGAACCAACTCACTTTCTCTCCAGCGCTCGAAAGACCGAACCACCACCCCAGCCTCCGGCGCGCGCCCTCCTGTCTGCGAACCCATATACCCCGACCTCCGCCCTCGCACAGGCGACGATGGCTGCGTCCCGCACGCTCTCCGAGCTCGTCGTCGTGCGCGAGTGGCTCCACGATACCGCGCCGCCACCGCCACGCCCGGACGCGTCGACGGGCTATTGGCGCTTCACGAAGCACCGCGTGATGCAGGGTCGCTGGACGGGGAACACCGGGCGCGCGGCGGAGAACGTGGTGCGTGAGATGGACCCCGATGCTGTTGTACGCGAGGCGGAGATGGGACGCAGCTTGGCGGGTGATGACGCGGTACGTGCGGTGCTATTGCGTCGTGTTATCGCATCAGCCGGCTTCATCTCCGTTCTTTTTTTTTTAAAGAGCTTCGACAAGGCGCTGTCACACACGCTGTTTGCGTATGTACGCGCTGGGAATATCGAGGACGCGGTCAAACTCTGTCGCGATGCGCACCAACCGTGGCGTGCGGCGAGCATCCGCGGCTCTCTTCTCTTCTCGTGGCCCGCAATTTGTGAGATTCTTTGTCGCTGCGGTGTTGCCCTTATTCGAAGCTCACTCGCTGTGTGCTTGATAGCCACGGCGCGACAGGATGACGCCACTGAAGATGACGAGGAAGCGGATCCAGACCTGTGGCACGGAAACAAGCGGCGTGCGTTATGGAAGGCCACTTGCACGCGCACCGCCCTCGACTCCCACCTGTCGTTCGCAGAACGCGCTCTATACGCCGCGCTTGCGCCTTCCGTCCAGACCTCGACCGTGCTCAAGTCTGCGTGCCGCACGTGGGAAGATGCGCTTTGGGCGACGATTTCGGTTTTGTGCGAAGAACGGCAAAGCGAGGCGCTCGCTCGGCTGGGTGGAGGATTTTGGGAGCCCTCTGGGAGGGAGTTGGATGAGGAGATGGGAGGTGAGGCGGGCGACGAAGAAGACGACCCTTGGCGGGCAGACGTCGAGCAGGAATTACAAGCTTTGGCTACGGTGCAGGTGCAGGAGGGCCTCGGTGCTGATGATCCCTTTCACATATCGCAACTGCACATCATCCTGGACCGCACGGATACGCTATTAGACGATTTCGCGTCCAGGCTTCGTGATGGGGCGTACGACTCTGAATCATCCGAGTACGTCTTTTCTTTCTTTTTCGCTATGTCCTGCTGACCGCTCATATCCTCCCATTGGTGATGACCGTGCTTGCAGGTACCCGACGATGACGCGTTTCTTCGCGCACTTGTGTCTCTACCTACAAATGATCGACATTTCTGTTTCTCCACTGGCCATACAAATCATCCTCGAAGCATATCTCCAAGTCCTCGAGGCACGTCCCAACCCATATCCGTTTATTCATCTTGCCTTTAACGGAACGTCGCCGACAGGGCGCAGGCCAGCGTTCGCTCATCGCTATGTATGCTGGTGCACTGGGTGACAATGCCGTCGAGCGCTATGCGCTGTTCTTGACCTCCCTCGCGCTCTCCGCCGACCCAGTAGAACGCCGTACGGCCCTGCAGCGTGCACGCGAGCACGGTCTGGATGTCCCGCGCGTGGCAGTTGTCACGGCAGAGCGCACTATCGAGCGCGCGCTCGACAGTCTCCCTTCGTCTGTCAAGGGGCCGCTACCGGACTTGGCCAAGGTCGCGCTCGAGCCTGCAGAAGATGCGGAAATGCTTTTCGTCAGGTCAATTGAGTGGACGGTCGTTGAGGCAGACACATTCGACACGGCACTGGAACAGGCGAACGTCATCCTGAGGTACCTGCTCGGTGCGCAGCTGTCATCTCCTGTGGTATCTATATGGCTACTTATCTGAGTTTTGGAACAGCTCGGGGAAGGGTCAACGTGGCGCGTTTGCTCCTTGACATGCTCCCACCGGAGCTGACGGCTATCAGCACGCCCGAGGACCGCGCGGCGGAATACCTGGACTATCGCCAGTTCTTCATCGCTTGGGAGACACTCGAGCGCGTGAAAGAGTGCCAGACGCTCGAGGCCCCACAGATGAGTCGAGACACGCGCGGAGCATGGCTCAGGGACTATGGGGTGTGTATTCCGACCGAGTTCCCGCCACTATCATCGGTATTCATGGCGACTGGTACAGGGCCTGGTGTCTAGCGCGCGCGAACAGATCCTCAAGTTATTGACCACGGATTGGTTGGTCCCGGAAGCCGAGATCCCCGCGAGTGCGTGCCTTTTCACAATAGCTTTTTTTAGAACTTTTTTTTCGCTTACCATGAGATGCGTTGCTTGAAGCCGATCGTCGTGTAAGAGAACTGGCGCGTATCCGGCAGGTGTTCGTTCCGGAGCTCATCCTTCGCTTACACGCGATACTCGTCTCTTCGCGGACCCACATACCTGAGTGCGCCCTTAGCTTTCGTTCCCCCTCATTCGCGCCCCTTATCGCCATTTTTTTATCTGCAGAAATGTCCGGCATGCCTTGCGCCTGGCGAACATCGTTGCCGATTCGCGGTACATGTTGTTCACCGAGTTTGCGGGAGAAAATGGACGCAGACTAAAGGAGTATCTCGCTGCTGTGCGCACCGCTGTGATGGCAGGGCTGGAACACGGAGGGTCGGATCCGTTCAGGGCAGCGCTTTGACTGTTTTTTTTTCTATGTAATGGGGCCACTGATTGTTTGATGTCGTACTTCATTCATGTTGCCCTATGTGCAATCTCAACTCCACGGGTCTTGGGTCAGTCGCAGTCGCATGGAGTCACCAGTGCGGGCATGAGAATGGAAGTTCCTTCTGTCCTGTCCTTTATTCTCGCCGCCAACAGATGTGAGAACATCCAAGACTCCTCGAACACGGTGTTGCTGTCCTACTCCGATCTGATATGTATGGGTGATTTAGTAACTATGCCTTACACTAGTACTATCTGCCCTTGTCCTCCGACATGCCCGAGTCTGAGGCTCGTTAGTACTCAACTTGGTACTCAATTTTATTCGAGTCTGACAAACTGACAATGAGAGAATGACTGGCTCACATATTTGTGTTTTGCCCTCTCTTGCTATGTTTCCCTCTCACCTGTTCTGTTTGACTGTGAGTAGTGTCCTTGATGCAGTGCCCTGACTTACACAGTTTGCCTTCATCATAGGCCTGGGCACAAGCCTGGGCAGCTAACAGTGAAAAGATGTAAAACCCACTCTATGACCCATGGCTAGGTAGCCCAAGTGGTACAGCACCTGGTATATATCCAGAAGGCCTGGGTTCAACTCCCAGTCTGGTCCACTTTTCATGCAATACCAATCTCAATGACTATGACTACAATGTTATTGCAGATACTAGGCAAGAGTTTATTCTTGTACTATCTTTCAGCCTTCTGCCTTCACAACAAACAGCCAACGTTCTTTCATTTCAAGAAGGATGTTGTCATTGTCTTTGATGAAGGTGGAGTTCAACTGCTATCACCAGAGTGCTCAGTCACCAATGTCCCTGAAAATTCATGGGTCTTGGTTGATTTGAATACCTCGGTGGAATCGGTCCCGGGGATCTTTGTCGAGGACAATCACCACTATTTTGTTGTTGTCGCAGTGTAAGGCCCGCTAGTTATGCGCACCAAACTGACGCACCTTACGAAGCAATCACGTGACTGCGCGCGAACGCGCGTCCAACACCCGAGCACCCAGAGGTGCACCTCACCTCCCGCACGCACGATAATAGAATCACACTGTGTCCCACCGAGCTTGGGTATGGCCGAGGGCCTAGTCTGACATCAAGTAGGGCGCCCCTTGGAGGGCCGCGGCCAAAGGATCGCGAAAACGGTCACCCTCAAGGCATGAGACCCGGGGACCGAGGAAAAGAATACAACGCGAGACTGGGGCACGCGCCCCGTCTCACTCTCTGGCCGGGACAAGGCCATAAGACAATGAGAAGGTCATGATGACCATGAATACAATAAACGCGCCCCTTCACCGGGCACGAACAATAAGAGTCAGGAAATGTCTTAGTAGCAGTACTGCTGTAGAGTCTGTGGATATAAAAGGGCACGCTTTTGCCCCATGTACCTTAGATTTTTATGTTACTACTCGTTACACTACGTTGACTTCACAATAGACCTGATCTTAGCTGGTTCTATTGTGTGAAGCCCTTGTGTACCTTCTAACTCATCTATCTCACCCCTATACCTCTACCCAACACGCCCCGGCGTGTTACACGCAGCCTCTCCTCACCCAGGACGATGGAAGTCAATAATGTGTACGAGGCACATCATGATCATCAAGTTATGGATCATGGAACCAGCCACAGTAAATGAACTCATTCAACCGTTAGGATTTTTGCCGGCTTTTCATTCTCTGTCACACACTCACTTGATATCTTAGTCGTGAACTTCAAAGTCCCAAACCCAGAGAGCGAGACATCCAGGCGTTTTTCGAGAAGTATGGCCATCGGCCCGTGAATGCTTCAAGTGGCCGGGTCACCGGGTGTTCCAACCTCAAGGTCCTCAACGACTATGAAACAATAGTCCGCGATGTCATCGCAAATACGTCTTGGGAAATACTGACAAAAGTTCTCGCTACATGAGTCCCCGGGCCGAGCCTCACCTTGGATGAGTGAGAGCAAGCACAAGATTGTTCTAGTTTCCCCGCAACGAAGAAATCATTCGTCACCACAGTTCAAGGTTGTCAACAAGTACATTCGTCAGTTACTTTGCAACCAAGACGCAATCGCACGCAGGCAAAACCTTTACCAATTCTACCGAACTTTCTGCTTGTCCAGGTCCAGGCATTCCTTCGTACGTGTCTCGTTCCCTGCGCCGAACGCGGAGCGCACATGGCGCGAAGAAGCCCGATTTGCGGCCCCATCGGAGCTCGCCATGTGTCTCCGTTGGGGCCTCGCACGGGGTTTGCGTGTCTCTGGCGGAAATGCCGTCCGCGGGTTCATCTCTGGGACATGCACGTCGAATGGAGCGAAGCCGAAGTCGGTAGGTGACCTCTGTCCCGCCTTGCGCCTTGCGTTTTGTAGCAATGTTGATTCCCGTGTATAGTCCTGGACTATCCTGCGACCCATTTCGAAGCCCTCGTCGCACCATTACAGTAGTCTCTTCAGTCTGCAGGCGGTCAGCTCTGGCGTGGCACCTTCACCATCACCCCTGACAGTGTCAACTCATTGCTTGGTCGTGGGACTGAAGTTCGTCTTTATCTAAAGGAGGACCAGACTGAGTACCTCGAGGAGAAGCGTGCCAAGGATACTGTCAAGAAGCACTCCGGGTTCATCTCCTATCCTATCCAACTTGTTGTCACCAAGGAGGTTGAAAGGGTTTGTCAGATCTTTGCTATCGTCGATAGTCATCGTTATTCATGATTCCGCGTCGCAGGAGGAAGAAGATGAAGAGGAGGAAGAAGACAAGAAGACAAAGAAGGGGAAGATGAGGAGGGCAAGGCCGAGGTTGAGGAGGTCGAAGATGAGGATGAGGACAATGCCAAGGACAAGAAGAAGACGACCAAGGAGCGGACTAAGGTCAATGAGGAGTTGAACAAGACCAAGCCTTGAAGGTGACCCTGCCCAAGTCCTTACGGATCCTCGAACATGCCTTTTTCGGAGCAGCTCGCGCGCGCGAAAAGGAAGAAGGGCCCACTGTCGCTGTACCACCTGATTGGCGACGGTTCCTCGGATTGTTGGTTGCTTGCGTTGACGGAATTCATGTCGAGCATGCATGCGCTTATTCCCCCCTTGGACAGACCATCGTATGGAGATCTCGAGGACACCAACATGACCATTCAGAAGCTTTTGCGATGGCCTGAAATGCCGAGATCATTCACCCACTTCTCAGCAACGCTCCGTCGAGGCCCTGAGTCACATATGGCACGCACACTTGGCGGCGGGGTCAGTAGGTATGTGCTGTGTTTTGATTGCTCAAGCCCTTGAATGTCATTGAGCGCAACTCTTTCACGCAGGACCTCATGCCCTTGCAATCCAGGCGCATCGAGGCCTACCGAGTTCTCTACTTCGGGATCCAGTTCTGACTTGAGCCAAACGTATCGATCCCCGACGGAAACAGGCTACGAGCCCCTCTCTAGGCCACCACCATTCGGCAACCGAGACTTATCACTGGCACATGATTTTGTCCACAAAATCTCCAGTGCTGACTTTGGATGACGAATTTTCCAAGTCGCTGCACCAGCGCGGATTCGTTGTCTCATAGCTCCATAGTATACGAACGGAGCAGGGATCTGTGTTGGAGGAGGAGCAACCCAACGGCGTGCCAAACGCCGCATTCGTGTGACAAGGCTATGACATGGACCATCACACGTTCTGTTCGATAGTTTCCTTGTCGTTATCGTTATACCTCAGTCTTTTACATGCATTTCATCAATTGGACATGTATCTAGTCGCTCCTTCAGATACATTCAGTACAGTATTTTTTACCCCAAAGAATGAGTCCTTGCTTACAGTTACCTCCAAGAATCTGGCTTGATCCTACGTTGTAAAGAAAGACACGCTTCGTTGTTGAAAGCAAGCAACTACTAGTTTATGTCGAGGGGCCAGAAACGGCTCGAGCCGTTTACAATGTCATATATGATTCAGTTATGGCATGCTATCAGGACAGGTTGGCTGCACAGGGCCAGCTCGTAGACCTAGGAAAACATATGACAGAGAAGATCGCGTCAGGAGACCACGCTGCTATAAATGTGCTTTCAAGGATATGCGCCACCGACGGTAGGAGCTTTGGGGAAGGCATAGAGAAGGGAAGGGAATCCTGCCAGTGAGCGGGCCATACGACGCCTACAGTAGTCTCGGCGTACGGCTTCTCGACATTTCGACTCGATCAATAATTCGAGGACCATCTCTACTGTTGCTGCTGAAAGCGGAGAGAACAGTCCCGTCATCTCCATCATTTGTATTGCTGTGAGTTAAAAAAAAGGGTAGAACTGTCGAAATTGGAACGTGCGGATCTCGGACATCCGGACCCGGACCTGGATAGATATAAGAACTGAGATCATGGTCGTCCTTCTTTTCCTCAGAGAGTTACACGCAGAGAGGGGCCAGACGACCCGAGTGTTGAAGCTTTGAAGAATAGAAAATCGTATAGACCAGAAAGAGACAAAAACACGAGCGATACCTTCGTGTCACTGCTTCAAGATTACGTGACGCTCCTCAATGAGGAGGGCGAGGCGATGGGTATCGATGGATTAACCTTTAGTCGATCGCCAGGGTAATTTAAATATGGAGAGGAACACACATGATCCAAAATGTCCACTTCAGACTCAAGATATCTCCGAGTGCATGTAAGAACCGCCACGCCCTTACCACCACCTTTCGCGGCGACCAGTCCCACTGCTGGCGAGCTCTGCACTGAAGTCCAATGACGGGCCAAGTCCAGTCATGGGGATGAAGTCCTTGAGACGTTTTTCATCCCAGCCAGTAAATCAGGATTCAGGACGCATTCCGTGTGCTGATTCAGCCCATCTCTTTGCCTTGCAGGTGGACGTCAGTCCACTTACGCCGAAATGCGACGAGTTTTCCATACTCACGTAGGATTTTGACCAACACTGGTACGAGGCCAAGAACAGCCACCCAAATGAGGCGCGGGTGTAGTGCCCGTCAAGCAAGGTACGATATCATGTAACGCGGAAGACGAGCCTCAGGCTAACACAGCGAGGAAACAAAACCAGAGTGGAGATGGGCGGCACCATAGGTAACCGGAAGGTTAAAAATGCCGAAGGGTTGGACGCGGGCGTCAGCGAAGTCTTGGGCGAAATGAACACGACCTTGAACACGACATTGCTCAGATAGCTGGACAGTACGCACCCTTTTTGCACAAACCATTCTCGGGGCCCATATCTTTAACGGGAATGTGGAAGAATACCTAAGCCGCATTCGGTGTCGCTGGGAACAGCGCACCCGCAGCAGCGAACCTGTCGTATCGGCCCAGGAAGAACGATAGTAGCCAACATGCCATCGAAACCATTGCCCAGATACACCGTGACTGTGTTGTCCGCGCGAGAGAGGCGACCGCTGTCAGCTGAAGAATTCGACGACGTAGATGTTGGGTTCAGTGGCGATCGGATGTCTGCAGAATTGGGATAGTAGAGGCTCGGTTTTCGTCTTCGATATACTTGTCTGCAGTGGTGATGAGATGCCGCAGAAACACGACAACTGAGGCCTGAGGCCTGATGGTGCGTAAAGACATGTACCAGTGGTAGCGCCAAAGGTCATAGAACGAAGGGCTGAGCGCTGAACGCGCTGAACCACGACTCGCGTGGGGGTTCGAAGGCGTCTTTTGGTCTCCGTGTCTGTTACAACTACTACTATAACACTGAGGAGATGCATCACTCATCATACAGATCACTCTCGGCCATCTCAAGAGAGTACATCTCGAGCTCCAACTCATCGTACACCGTCTTCTCCACCGTAGGAGTCACCGTAGACCCCTCGGAAGTCACAATGATAAACCGGATGTTCAAGCCATTAACATTGATCCCAGACCGTCGCGCGATGTCACGTAGATCATACAATCCCTTTGGCTTGACAGCGTGATTTATCGCATCTGTGACCTGAAATGCGGTCACTCGACTGAAATTTGGGTCAGATGAATGAGTCGTATGAGTCGCCATATGAATGGACCGTTGGCCGATAGTATCGATTGGCATTAAGGCTTGGTATTGGGTTTCTGCGATTGAAAGTAAGCAGGATTCGCGGGTGGAGCTCAAGTGTTTCTGAGACGGTCTCCTGGGAGGTCACAAATTCGTAATTGATAGGCCCAACTGACGCTCTATTCATGGGGTGAAGTATAACCTTTTTGTTGCCCTTGACGCACAGCCGTTGAAAGGCTGGCGCGAAGAGCTCCCCAGTGACAGCCTTTGAGGCGGGCACCAGACGGAGCGTCCTGTAAAGTTGACAATGATTTTGCCTGCGCGCGGTCGCATCCTTGTCCCAAAGCAATTCATTGACGTATTTGGTAACGACCGTGACCCGCGCTGAGGAAGGATCTTCTGGCTCGGGGGTAACTAGGAAGATCTCATGAAACCCTTCACTCAAGCCGACACGCGAGACTCCTGTAGTTAGGGCCTTTGTCAGTGTATCCCAAGACACACTTGCGATGCGTGCACGGATCTTTGTATCGTAGTACTCAAGGTCGGAACACCAGGCGAAGCATTCACGGGCTGATGGGCCATACTTCTCGAAAAAGGCCTGGATGTCTTGCTCTTTGAGCTTGTGCCTATCAAATTCACGACTGCGACTGGGAGATCAATTGAGTGACTGAGGACGAAAAGCTGACTAAAAGAACACTAACGCTTGAATGAGTTCTTCCAATGTGAATGGTTCCATAAACCACATTTTAATGTCAGGCCTGTAATGCTGTATTGACTTCCATCGTCTTGGGTGAGGAGGAGCTGCTATGACAACAAAATAGGCACTCTCAATGAAGATCTCTGGAACAGATTCAACTGAAGTGTTCAAGTCAATCAGGACCCATGATTCCGCAGAGGCATTGGGGACTGAGAAATTTGGAGACAGCAATTCAACTCCACTGTCATTGAAGAGAATGATGAAGTCCTTTCTGAACTGAAAGAACGTTGGCTGTTTGTTGCGAAGACGGAAAGCCAAAATATAGTATAAGAACATAGTCTTGCCTAGATGGTGCACCTTATATGTGAGCACCGATCATCCGCAGCAGAAGATAACAAATTTGGCCACACCTATTCCGGGTTGACCTGTAATAATGACTGCGCTATGCGTGGTACACGAAGACTTCAAGACGTCATGTGCGGCGTCATACTGCTTCCGTATGAATACTCCGCTGTTGTTGGAAAGAAGCACCTTGGGCAACCCATGAAGCACCTGGATAGTTGACGGAATGTCGTCGAGATCTTCGACCGGGTCGAGATCACGAATAACAGTTACTGCTTCGAGAAAATTCCCTTGCTTGTTTCATAATCTGTCCCAGAATGGTGTAAACTCCTCGACAAGACTAGAAGTGTCATCAAGGCACTGTCGCTTGAAAGGTCGTGGATCTGTGGGCGAGGATGAAGCGTGAGTTCAGCCGTTGAGTGACATTATGAATCGGAATTGGGCCCGTCGTAATTGGATGAAAATGAGTTTATGGTAAGAAAGGGGAATGGGGGTGACTATTCACATGTCACGTACGCAAAGTAGGAAGCTCCACAATGATGGAAAGGTGAGGAGAATTTTGATTTGGAAAGACCGTGCCAACTAAATCGGTCGGATGCGAGCTTAAGTTTTCAGCAAATTGCGAAGAATCTGGCCCTAGGTTTCGGATGTACTCGCAAAGATCTATGGAAGAGTCGACAGGGATGACGACCGTAGGCTAAAGTGGTGTCTCCCATAATCTCAGGACTAATAGCTAGAAATAACGCACCTTCCAGAGAATGAGTCTTGCGGCATCGATCCCTTGAAGAAAGCCACTGATTTGTTCTTTGATCTTGACCTTCAAGTCAAGGATGTCGTCGCCTGGGGAAGCGACAACTCTGAAAGCACACTTCTCGCCTTCAACGACGCACAAAAGTCTGTAGGTTGTATTGGACATTTAGAGGGTGGGCATTGTTCGTGGTGTGCACTGACTTAGAGAAGGGAGCACGTGCCATCAAACGTCGTCAGCAACTTGTCCCCGCGGTCTCGCGCGCTTGCCCCCCTCTTCGCATCGTTCGTGTTTTCATATCCGTTCGCCCCGCTCTCCTCAACCCCTTCTCACCCACATAAACCTCCACCCACCTCACACCCGTGCCGGACCGAGAGTAAAAATGCCGTTCCTCCATCACTTAGCCACCTCATCCGGACATTGATTCCTTCCTCTCTGTCCGCCTGCCGCCGCCGCACCCCCAGGAGCTCCAACCGCCGCCCCCACCCCGCCGCCCATCTACCAACTCGTCGCCCCTGCTGTTCCGTTACCTCCGCTACCGCCCCCGGAGCCCTGGCACCCGCAGCAGGCAACACTCACCTGCATGCTCAGCCACTGCAAAAACAGCGCGCCGCACGTCTCCGACCATGACGAGGAGTCACTAACGGACTTTCTGTTCGAGTTTGAAGGCTTCGCCCCCACTGATCCCCAGAAACTCGAGGCAATCATATCCCGCGCTGCCCTCGAAAAGCTATACCCCGGTCCAGACCTCGTCTTGCCATGCACTCGCCAGCCCAGTGGGGGAATCACTTATCACATTCACGAACGCTATGAAGTCTTACGCGGTTCACTTTCAACCCCGTTTTGCATCTTTCTGATGAGTGCCGGGCTTGCACTCAAACTAAATATATGATCTATCACAGGCTCAATTGTACAAGTAATATTACCTTTACCCCCAAGCTGTCTTGCATCCCTGGTCACACTTATCGCAGTTGTATTTTGACCCAAGAAAAGCAATCGACATTTATTTTGCAAAGTAAGACACAATGCCGCTAAGGTCCAAGCCTCCTTGTACTACTTCGACTCCGTGTGCCGACATCCACGCTTGCTGCCATCAGCAGCTAGTGCTGCGAGCTGATGTGTAGCTGCCCGAACACAATCACTAGCTTTCATGTGCTTTCTCTTTGGCATTCCCCTTAGACCTTGCGCCGCTGCGCAATACGCTGCCCCGAACGGAGGAGTCCGGTTTGGGACTGCGCTGGCGCTAGCACTAGGGTCAGAGCCCGTGTTGTGACGGACACCCAGGAAGCAGCGCTCAGCAGCCAGCAGGGGACGACGCACAAATGAGCTCGAGCTCGAATAAAGTCACGCACGTCCGGAACGTGGCTCGGAGATTATGGGGCACGCAAGCCCGTGGATGTGCACATTTTTCCCCATTTGTGCTGTGTTCATGGCGACCGGTGTGCTACGGCGGCCCCGGATGGGCTGCCGAGATCCCCACCCGTGCGGCGCCGTTCTGCGACCGGTCCCGTCTTTCTTCTTTCTTTTTGGACTCGGACTCGGAACCGTCGCGCTCACTAAGCGATCCTTTTCAGCCGATTGTTGTGCAACTGGAGCGCATCCGGCAAGCTGTTCGTTTCGAAGCTCATCTACACACGAACTTTGAGTGTGCTCTTACATTGATCTCTCTCATTTGTCAATCAGTTTGCCTTTTTTTTTTGGATCGTAACGTCTGCATGTCTTGCGCCTGGCGAAGATGATTGCCGACGGCACATGTTTTTGCGGGGGAACACAGACGAAGGCCTACGGAGAACCTTGGTTGTCGTATATACAGTATCGTGATGCTGGCTGGCAAGGCTGAAACAGGGCAAGAACACTTCAGGGATGCGCTTCGTGGGTCGTATATGTCATATCAGTAAGGCTGCCGGTTAATTTGACGTTCTGGCTGCTGCAAAACTCCTTAATTGCTGTCATGTCGTGTTGTGTGGGTCAAATCCACGGGTTTCGCGGGCTCGGGGTAAGTGGGGCAAATGGTGGATACTCTCACAGTTTAGCGCCCAGAGAAGATGTCGCGGCAACCGTTGAGGCATTTGAACTAATCTGCCATACTGAAACTGAACCACTTCTCCGATCGGGAATAAGCATGTCGTGTTGTACTGTAGATGCGAGCTGATCTCGAGAAAGTATAAACTCTAAAACGATGTCATTGTTCTCGCTCCATTCTCTAACATAATAGATACATCAGGTACAATACCTGGGCGTGCGTATCTGCCAGAGATATCTTAGCTATGTACCCGAATTGCTATCGGCGGAGATCGTTTCGTCAGGCGTGACGATCATATCCACTGACACATCGCTCGCGCCGACCGGGACTTGATCCGCATCCAGCGCTTGTTCTCTCAGAGCCAACGCGACTGGGAAAACGAGGGGGTGATAAATATGAGACGCTCTGAGACATGCCGACATGGCCGTTGATAAATTCGGGGCAGAACTCACCAAAGAGGGGCTTCTGGAACCCGCGAGCCGAGGCGAGTGTCGAGTACGACGAGAGGAAACGGTCGTAGTACCCCTTGCCATGTCCGAGCCGAGAAAGCGACCGATCGAACGCTACGCCTGGTGGCGAGCCCCGAAACGGAACGTGTCAGGCAACACTGTGATTCAGTTCCGCATAGCAACAACAGGAGCCTGGCTGACGTACCTGGGATCAAAATAACATCCAAGGGGTTACTGTCCTCATCCGTCGCTGCTGCCCCGCCACAATCATCATAAATCAGTCAGTCAACCTCTCGTAGATACAGAATAGAAAGTGATCGTGTAACACGGACCCATCATTCTCGGCGCCTCGCAGTACTGAAACGTCGGCTCCTTGATCCCCCATACGCCGCTCGGCAACGAGCTTAGGTCCTCCTCGTCGTAAATCCTGAGCAGGTCCATACCTCCCGAGAGTGTGGGATCCACTTTCGGGACGAACAGACTCTTCCCTGGGGTTATTGTCGATTCGTGAACAATGCGAATACCTAAAAAGAAATACAGTGATCCGCACCAGAGTTAAGGATGGCTGCCGCTATCGGAAAGGTATCAACCTCGCCCGTGGGCATGCTCAGGTAGCAGCTTATAGTGGTGGCTTTATCGAACCAGGGCGCAGAGAGGACCCGCCCCATAATTGCGCTGGCTAAGAGCAAGGAGCAAGGTGAATATCATTCATCTCCTTGGGTGTGAAGTAGATCAATAGTCACATTGTGTGTGGACATCATCCTGAGAAAGTGCACGAAGAGCAGATGATAACGATTTTCTCAACGCGCGCTTTCTAGAAGTCAACGAAGCGGTGGCCATCATCGCCTTGAGGTGGTCTCTTGCCCATCACTCGCCTCGCTTGGCTCCATCATTCGCCCTCACGTGACTGTGACTCGATTTGAAATCAGAAAACGAACAACGCCACCTGTGAAGTGCTTGTGAATTGCTTGTGAACAGCTTGGTGATGGTCGCAACGCTTGTTGTGCCCCCATCCACTCAGTTGGCCTTGGCCGGCCTCGCCGTTCAATTTCATCTTGCTGTTAGCGCTCCCCTGTGAAGATGCCGATGCCTCATCCGTATAAAAGGACCCCTTGAGCGATGGCCTGTCTCTCAGTCTTGTACTCACTCAATCCTCTCAGCCAATTGTTTTCAGAGCCTGGTGCTCATTTGCTCATTCCTTTACTTCTCTCGTCGCCAAACTTTATACAGCTAGTTCTGTCTATCATGGTTCAACTCACCAATATCTTCATGGCCCTACTCGCCGCGTCGGCGGTCTCTGCGATGCCCCTGCAAAAGCGCATTGCACAGACAATAGCAGACTCCACCCAGCAGTGGGTGCAGGCTTGTGTGCGTCGTTACCATTTTCGACATCGTGACCATCCCGCTCATTGAATATGTTTCCTTACAGACTAAGGCTGGCGGTGCCGGCCAGTGCAGCACCATTTCCCAAGCTGCTTTCACGACTCTCCTCGCTGCTGGGAAGAATTGCGACCAGCAGGATGCTGGGGATAAGATGGTCGACCTCGCCAAGACCCTCAACAACGACCCGGAGATGATCCGGCTGGCTCAGCTGTTCGTACAACAGCCTAGGAACGCAGTACGTACCTTTTGTCTCTATCATGTGTCATCGCCATCATCGTGTGCGTTTCGCGGACGCTGACGCTTTCATTTCAGCCGGACAGCTTGCAAGTCCCGTATTGCCAGACGGCGCCGAAGAACAAAGAGCTCAGTGGCTTCTTCCACTGCCAATTCGCCGGTTCCGATTTCACCAAGTTCAGTGGCGATCAGACTGGCAACCTGCCCCTTGGTGTCGCTGCCGTGAACCCACCGGGCTCGTGCCCCGCCCTCAACAAGCCTGTCCCTGATGGCGTGCAACTCAACACACTTGTCACGTCTCCTGGCACACCGGGCGCATAGGTTCGTGATGCGTCTCTTTATGGTGCCAACTTTGAGTGCTCATTTGCAAACGCAGAGGCGTGCAGGCCAGGGCTGTGACCGAAAATGAATGAGATCGAGTAGACCACATTTCCTTTGAGCCTTTGATACCACACGCTGTACTTAGTGAACCGTAGGAATGATGCTAATAGGCACTTGTGCTCACCTTTAATGCTTGGATGCTCTGTTCGTGGTCACAAGGACCGAGCACAGATATACAAAGGTTCACGCTGTGTTCTTCGATTCACCTACATCCTGTCGCGGTTGTACATGGTGACGTTGTCCTTATTTAGGATGACCTCCGGCATCAGCGCATCAGCCGTTTGATTGCATTACCATTACCGTTCCTGTACATTTTACAGGCCGAGGGTATGATGAACAGCAGCTCGACGGATTCATCCCTGTATTGCGATCTGACAGTACTAGCGACAGGATCCGCCTTGTGCAGTAACGTGGTGGACACCAGTCTGAGCGTACTCACTGGCAGCAACACGACACGCTGCCCGTCAATGCCGTATGATGGACCCCTACTGCCCCCGGGTGTCCGTCCAACATGTGCTACTGAGTTCTGATCCTAGCGCTAGCGCCAGCGCAGTCCCAGACCGGACTTCTCCGTTCGAGGCAGTGTATTCCGCAGCCGGCGGCGCAAAGTCCAAGGGGAAAGCGAAAGGGAAAGCATCCGAAAGCCAAGAATACTGTACACGGCACGCATCAAAATCAAAATCAAAATCAAAATCAAAATCAAAATCAAAGTGGATTGTGTTTGGGCAGCTACGCATCGCTTGCGCAGCACTAGTAACTGCTGATGACAGCAAGCGCGGATGCCGGATATCCACGCGGCACGCGGGGTCGAAGTACAAGGAGGCTTAGATCGCTTAGATCTTAGACCTTGAAGACATTGTGTCCAATCTAACTTTGGCTGTTATTTTCCCGCCACGAAATTCTTTGCAAAAAAACAAATGTCGATTGTTTTTCTTGGGCCAAATAACAACTGCGATAAATGTGACGAAGAATGCAAGACAGTTTGTGGGTATAGCTAATATTACTTGTACACTTAAGCCTGATAAATCGTAATTGATAGATTTAGTGTGTGTGCTCGGGCACTCATCATGAAGATGCTGAAAGGGTTAAAAGTGAACTGAATAAAAAAAGCTATAGGGCCCGCGGATGTGACAAATGATTCCCCCACCGCTCCCCGAGATTCCTGAAATTGTGTTGCTCCTCCCTGAGCTGCTTGGGCCTCATCCTCCGGAGCACACCTTCATGCGGGTCGTACGGCTGCTCCAGGGGTCGCACAAGCCCTCGCAGAGCGCCGTACATATGCTGCATAGATGTGTCGGCAATGGGGAAACAGCTCTCAAAGCGCGCGAAATGGCCCTTGAGCTGCGGGAGGGCCCTCACAACGGCGTCCGCTGGAAGGGTAGATAGAAGTCGGTACATGATCCACCAGCAAGGCACGGCACAGGCTTACCGCTGCTCCTGACTAATTCGACAACGCCATGGAGGATGTGCGATGACGACTCGGCGGCCGTGGGAAGGAGGTGGTCTCTGAAGCGGTCTAGCCTGGGCACCTCGACGAAGGAACGCAAGAAGTGTTCGGAGAACTGGAGAACTTCACCAATCCTCCGCCGGCACATCTGCTCGCCGCTCTCGTACTCGCTTTGAAGCCGCAGGAGGGCAAATTGCGGCTGCTGGGTCAGACGTGCAACGTTCGCGTTGGTATGGAGGAGGCTATGGTGCGCGTCGTTGATGGTTCGCGCAAGCGTCTTGATATTACGAGCGGCTTTGTTGTTCTGCGAGGAGAGGGAAAGAGTGAAATTCACGGAAGGAGGAATATGGACGGCGAGAGCACCCACGACCGGTTGGGGAGTTTGGGGAGGTGGCAGAGGTGTCTAGTTTAACCGTATAAGCAGGATGAAACCCGGGCAAATAGGTGTGGAGGTTACCTCTGATATCAACAGATTAGAAGCCTCCTTGCACGCGTCTCGGATATGTTCCCACCGACGTCTATCGTCTGCTGTAACATTCAACGAGTTGCGGATCCCGTTGAGGCATTCCTCTTCTACACGGAGCGACACGGTAACTTCATTGTAATACTTGTCGATTCTATCAAAAAGAGGCCTTAGATCTGAAAGCATCCCATCATGAGCGCGGCCTCTGGCTGTCAACGATAGCCATCAGTGAGAAGCGAACTAAAGTGCTGAATGTGCTAATGCTTTTTGCTTACCATCGCGGATGCCCTCAGCGAGAAGGTTCTTCGGCTGCTCGCAGAAGGCACGACGGCTATCGATGAATCCGGCACGCAGTCGCGAAAGCTCACTGATGCGGTCACCCAGAGCATCGAAAAACCGGATCCTCCAGAGCAGCACATTCGCGGAGTCGTCCGCCGCACCCTGGACGAGGCTGGTCAGGTTCTCGAGCTTCAAACATTCGGCTTCGAGCTTGCGTTTGCACTCTCTGAGATTTGCCTTGATCTGGTCGGACACGTATGGCGACCCGTCCGCCGTAGCAGAGATGTCTGCGACGATTGTTCGGAGCTCGCACAAGTTCGCTGGGACGGGCTGAGGAGAATGTGTTTCCCACTGCCACGATTGATTATGTCAGCACGGGTCACGGAAACGGAAACGGGAAACAGACACACCGGGCGAGAGGTGTTCTGACCGCCCACCCCGCCGTTCTTTCCCCACGAAGTGAAGAAGCCTGAGAGGTTTCTGCTCATTCAAAATTTATCCGCTGAATTATGGCGATGTCGGGAGGAGGGGAGGTACGTTGTCAGTGTCCCTTCTCTTTGCCACTAAATAGTGCATTAACAGCTCCAGAGACGCGCCCTCGGACACAGCCCCATTTGGTTGTACTGTAGGACCATACACAACTCCAGTGACAGCTGACGGGCGGTGTAATTGACTCATTCCAGATAATGGTTGTTGCTGGATTTGCTGGCGCCGAGAGCACTACAGTCACGAGCCTCTTCCCAGTAATATATAGCTGTGGTCGCGGGCTACTCCGTTGTTCTCTTTTCCCACCAAGCACTCAAATCCGACAAGTGGCTAACCAGAAAAGCACTGCTGTACGTTTCAAACTCCCATGGGCACCGGCGTCGAAAATGAATCTGAAAACCCGGGCAAGGTCAAAAACCGAGGTATTCCTCCCACCTGCTCTCCTTGACCAGTAACTCAAGTTTGCCTTGTGCTCCTCTTTTCTAGGGAACTGCGATCCTTGGACTCAAAGCATCCCTGTACCCTTCTCCCCGAATCCACGACCTACAGACGTTTCTTTATCGCTAGCCGAAGGTTGTCTTTCTTACTCATGCTCATGTCGCTGATAACTCAGGCTGACGTTCGTCCTTTCGACCGCAGAACAACGGGTCCGAAGTTCGAGCGGGGACATGTGGCCACTCTACATCTCCCAGGCAGAAAAGCATGACCCGGAGCTCGTGGGGCGTTGGAAAAGACAAACCGACACAACTCTAAATTTCGTATGTGTCAATCTTCTAGTTGCGTGCAGCTTTTGATTCGATGGCGCCAGGCGGGCCTTTTCTCCATTGTTGTATCAATATTTCTGGTCAAGGCGGTCGGTGGGCTAAGGCCAAATCAAACAGAATTGCTGCTTGCGCAAATATCACTTCAGCTTGCCCAACCCGGCAGTCCAACATTCACCCCCCCTCCCAGTGTCCTGTCCACCGGCCCCACCAAGTCAGATATCGCCGTGAATGTATTGTGGACCCTCAGTCTGGCCCTCAGCATCACCTGTGCACTCGGTGCGACTTTGATCCAAGAGTGGATCCAGGAATACCTACATTATTCTCAATCCCATCACATCCCTTCGACCCGTGCGAGGATTAGGGCTTATCTTTTTGATGGTCTGAGTCAGTATCGCTTGGACCAAGTGATAAGAGCTTTGCCCCTACTTCTTCACGTGGCTGTCCTACTTTTCGGCGCAGGCTTGATTACATATCTTTTCCCTCTCAACGACCTCGTGGCGTATACGGCACTAGTTGTCTATTCCACTGTCGGAGCCTTGTATCTCCTCCTTACCATCTCGCCGCTGATCAGCCTCTCTTCACCGTTCAAGACGCCGATTTCTAACTTCTTGTGGCGTAGCGTGCAGCTTTATCGGTTGACCGGCCTCCACATCGCCCAAATGACCACGTCATTCATTCCCCTTGATAGTACCTTTTCTCAGTTCCGTCTCCCCAAACTTATCAGCGCCTGTCGAGAACGATATCGCGGCGGCATCGAGCGGGCCCTTGAACAGGATTTGGAAACCAGACATCCGAACACGGATGCTCACTCTCTGCGATGGGCAATCTTGTCTATGCAAAGTGACAATGCCCTAGAGTCATTCATCGCCGCCATCCCCCAATTCCTCGATTCCGAACGTCATTCCTATCCACAATATACGATCGGGCAGCTTTTAGAAGACCGCGATGTGCGCCTTGGATGGAGCATTGGGCGGCTCCTGCAGACTTGCGCAAGTGCTTCCTGCGCCCTGGAACCACACGTCCGGAAAGGGCGCGCCATTGCGTGTATGCGTGCTACATGGTGTATCACAGAGAAGTTCGCTGGCACCAGCACTCTCTTCTGGGACACCCTCTTCGGTGCAGAGACGGCAAATTCACTCTCCACCCTCAGGAACGACATGGACCCCTCCATCGCGCTCATCGCCCAATGTACCGCCGCTCTAGCGGCCCGATCCTGCCTACGCGAGCTCACCGAGGTCTCAACGTGGGCGCAGACGAAGGGCCCGTACTGGGCTAACCGTGCGCAACATATAGCTGGCTACATCGACACGCTTTCCGGGATCACATTGCCAAGCGAACCGGAGGTCCTGGCGCGTGACGGGCCCTTGCTCATCCTAAGCGCGTTTTTTACTGCCCTGCCTTTCGGCGTAGCAGAAGCAGATGCTGTTAGCACGACCGTAAAGCACCTCGCGGATGGCGTCCGCGCTGGCGAAGCCACGCAGGATGCGCAGAGGCAGTTCTCTGGAATATTTTCACCTGGAACTTACTACATTTTGAGGCGCTACCTCGATCCTGCTGCATCTCGGGCTGTGCGCCACACAGTCGCCAGCCTGCATC
>WTXF01000317.1:0-25626 GCA_022496215.1 Russula brevipes | reverse complement strand
GGACTGTAGTGGGCACAAACCAAACTTCCCCAACACTAAAGTGAACAGTCTGAGGACTGTTCCTATGAGTTACTAGGTCTTATATACTGCGCAGCCTGGTCTGTGCGCATACTCTAGGGCAGGTCATCCTACATGTGACCGATCAACGAGAGGACAATGAAAGGCTTCTAGCCAATCATCAAATACTAAGGAATGGCACCACTTTCCAAGTGGTACGACTTTCTTCATGGTTTTACTAAGACAGTCACCTGACTGTGCTGCGGATTACCAAGGGAGTCACGTGATACATCACGTGACTAAACGGGGGTTTCTGATCACATGACGTCACGTGACTTTAGACTCGGGGAGAGATCACGTGACTTCAAGTCATGTGGTCAAGACTTGGGTTCAATCCCGCCAGTGGTGGTTATTTCTCTGTGGTGTAATTTGGTGTCATGACGGTTCATGACAGTATCCCCTCTTTAAGACCGCGCTACGCCTGTAGCGCTTGGTTTAGGCATTCGTGGGTTCTTTAGGTGGAAGGCGTGGGTGAGGTCTGCTGCATGTTTCATTCCTGATGCGGCAATCCAGGAATTCTCGGCGTCTGGGTAGCCTTTCCACTTGATGAGGTATTGGACACCCTTGCAGTTCGGGGTGAGGCGTGATTTTACGATGGCTTCTACTTCGTAATGGTCCAACTCTCCTTCTACGATTTCTGGGGGTGGTTTTGCGTAGTTTGGACCATGGGCAGTTGTCTCTTTGTATGGGCGTAGAAGAGAGTTGTGGAACACGGGGTGTATCCTCCACGACTTGGGGAGGTCTAGGCGGGATGTGACTGCGAATGCGGTAGTTACTTTGAAGGGACCATGGCACTTGGGGGCTAGTTTCGCCTTGGGGTGTGTGGTTTGTAAGTTCGTTCCTTCCAGGAACACTAGGTCTCCTTCTTTGAATCGATGAGTGGGGGCGTCTGGGCGGGATTGTTTCATGATTTCTGCAGCTACTTTCAGGGATGCAGCGACTTCTTGTCGTAGTTGTTCTAGGGTACGAAGGTGTTCTTTGAGGGCGGGGATTGTAGTAGCAAAGTGCAGCGGAGGGATAAACTCGGGTTGGTGGCCGTACCAGATCTCGAAGGGGGAGCGGTTCGTTGCACTATGGGAATGTATGTTGTGTGCAAATTCTGCGAACGGGAGGAGGTCTGCCCAGTTGTCTTGCTGGTAGTTACAAAAGATGCGGAGATATTGCTCGATTTCCTGGTTCACTCTTTCTGATTCTCTGTCTGTCTGGGGATGGAAGGCCGTGCTGAGGGAGGCTTTAACATCTAGCTTCTTCCATAGTTCTTGGGTGACTTTCGCGGCAAACTGCGGTCCGCGATCTGATATGATTTGGCGAGGGAGTCCTACTCTTCGCCATACGTTATTCATGATAAGTTCTGTGGTTTCTAGGGCAGTAATTGTCTTGTTACAGGGGGACAGAATGATGGCTTTGCTGAAGCGATCAACAGTGACTAGAAGGGAGTCATATCCCTTTGATGTGGGGAGGTCTGTGATGAAGTCCATGGTGATTATTTGCCATACGTTTTCTGGGATATCATTGGGCTGCAGGGGTACTGTGGTTCTGGGTAGCGTCTTTGTTGTTTGGCATTGGGCACATCCATCAACGAAATCTTTGACGAAGGTGGACATTCCTGGCCACCAATATTCTCTGGTCAGGAGTTCATAGGTTTTCCAACATCTGGGGTGGCCCGTGGCTGGGGATTCATGGTACATCTTTGTGACGTTGTGTCGGAGTTCTAGGGATTGTGGGACATAGATGCGTCCTTTTCGGAGGATGAGGCCTTCTTCGAGATTCCAATCTTCGAGGCCTTTTACGATGGACTTTGGTCCATTTGCTAGGATCATAGCTAGGGCTGTGGATACTTCAGGGTCGTGGTCCTGGGTTTCTTTTATTCATGACTTGATTTCCGAGGATACTGGGGTGATATTTCCAGGGTGGGTAGCTTTGATTGCAAGAATATTTGTATCCAGGAGGACACGATCGTCATTATCGTGTTCCACCCCCTCCTTATGGTCTGTCCGCCGTGACAGAGGATCTTGTTAAGACCGTAGCGGCCTTCACTTCTTGTGACTATCCTTTAGTCTTTACACGTTCCGTGAATAGGTTGTGTAGGCACCAAGTCGAGTGCCGAACGCGTAGTTGATGAGGACTGTCACCCAAAGACCAATTAGGAGAGCTCCTTGCATGTGGCGCCGAGGAACAGGTAGATCAAGAAGAGGAAATGATCAAGGGGCAAGGCCGCGTAGTATACAAGTGGTTTGTCCGGAATGATCAAGTCCAAGCTGACTGAAGCGCAGTCAGAAGCGCGTAGAGATGAACAAGATAGGAATAGATTGACAAGATAAGCTGTGACACGTATAGGCTACATATGGTACAATAAGTCAAGCTTAACCTTGACTGTGGTCCTGAGGTCAACCTAAATACTCCAGGCCTCAGGCTGAGTAATTGTACAGAATAGTAAGCGAGGCGCAATCAATGTGACACATCAGTATAGCTCATTCTCAGGCATGATCTTGGTGCTGACAGAATACAGATCAGAATGGAACTAGTACAGTAAAAGACATGAATACCAAGCGCATATGGTGTGGGTTTACACCGCTGAGTCAGAGTCAAACAGGGTCAGTAACGCGATAGGACATGACCCCCATATCCTATCAGATCTGCTCTGTTGTAGGCGCCTGGTTTGTGTACAATACGGAGGTCGTAGCGGGAGAGGGTCAGGGCCCAACGGGCTTGGCGTGGGTTAATTTTTGCTTGGACATGAAGTATGTGAGGTTGTTGTGATCCGTCCAGATTTCAATGGGGTGAGTGGCACCTTCAAAGTAGTGGCGGAGTTCAACTAGGGGACAAATGATGCTCCAGAGTTCTTTATCGTGGATGACCCAATTTCGTTGGGTGGCATCAAGGGACTTGGATAGGTATGTGAGTGGGTGCCAGCGGTTCAGTTCGTCTGGCTGTTCTAGGATGGCCCCAATTGCAAAGTCACTTGCGTCTACGATGAGGCGGAATGGCTTGGAATGGTCTGGGAGTGCGAGGACTGGAGCCGCCACAAAGGCGGATTTCAGGAACTGGAATGCGGTCTCGGCTTCAGTGGACCACAGGAATGGGGTGTCTTTCTTGGTTAAGTTAAACAGGGGTCTCGCGACGTGCGAGTAATTCAGGATGAATCTTCGATAAAAGTTGCAGAATCCAAGGAACGCTTGGAGTTGTTTCAAAGTACGTGGTTGTGGCCAATTCGTGATCCCGGTTACTTTTGCCGGGTCCATGGATACGCGGCCTTCTGCAATAACGAGGCCAAGGTACTCGATGGATGTCTGGGCGAAGAAGCACTTTTCCGGCTTCAGGAACAAGTCGTATTTCTGGATGGTCTGGAGGACCTTGTGCGTAAGGTCTCGTAGTTCGTCTAGGGTTTCTGTGAAGATTAGAATGTCGTCCATATATACCACGACATGTCCGGAGTCAATGAGGTCTTTGAATGCCATATTCATGAAGGACTGGAAGGTAGCTGGGGAGTTGCAGAGTCCGAAGAACATAACACGGGGTTCGAAGAGGCCGAAAGGCGTCTTAAAGGCGGCTTTCCATTCGTCGCCTGCTCGGATACGTATGTTGTTATAGCCCCAGCGGACGTCAAACTTGGTGAAGTATCGTGCGCCACGTAGCTTGTCTATGAGATCTGGGATGAGTGGCAGGGGGTAGGCATTCTTAATAGTGATAGCATTGAGGTTTCTGTAGTCCTGGACGAAGCGTTTCGTCCCGTCTTTCTTTTCAACGAAGAAAACCGGACTTGCTGCGGGTGCTTTGGAATCTTGGATAAGGCCTCGCTTCTTGAGGTCTGCTAGGCTGTCTTTGAGAGATGTGGCTTCATCTGGGGGCATGCGGTACAAACCGCAGTCTTTGAGTTCGGCCCCGGGTTTGAGTTCGATAGCATGGTCCCATGGACGATGCTCAGGGAGGCGATTGGAGGCGATTTCGTCGAATATCTTTCGATATCGCAGGTATTCTGGGGGAACGAGGTCTTCGAGGGGTTTCTTGGATGGCGCGGACTTTGCGGCATGTCTGTGGATGCGGTGCTCTTGGCACGGACGTGGGCTGCAGCTCTTAAGAAGACGGTGCAGATGTCTGGGACTGGGAATAAGGGCAAGGTGGTCTGGGTAGATGGGAATATGGCAGCGCCGATATTTTCGAAAGAGGTTCTTCCTCTTCTGGGAGGTCGTCTCTTGCGACCGTGGACTGGGAAATACGTGGGGGACTATGGTGCGAGATTGCCTTGATTAAGGGGACTTAGAGGTCAGGGAACAGGTGTCTGGGCACCTGGAGAGAAGCAGTGAGTCGTCTGCCCAATTGATTACAGGATTGTGGCGCTTTAGCCAATCGGTGCCTAGGATAATGTCAACATTCCCGACATTAGTGACGTAGAATTCGGCGTCTTCCTGATGATGACCGCCGTCTGGACTGGGTAGGCGTAGCATTGTATTGTGGTGTACTGGATAAGCCCATGGCTATTCTTGGATCCGTCAACATTGACGGCAGGGAACGGGTGTCGTAGGGTATGTAGGGTGAGTTTGTTTTTCTTGGCGAATGGTTCGTTTATCATGAGGCCTTCAGCCCCGCTATCAAGGAGGATACATGCATTGATTTGCCTGTCGGAGAGCTTTCCCACTAAGGTTCCTCTGAGCATGATCGAAGGAGAAAGTATATTTCTCGTCATGGAGGTAGGTACATGCTCAGAGTCAAGGGTTTCTAAGAAGCTATAACGGAGGATGGAAAGCGGAGATACGACCCTAATAGACAATGCAGCTATAGGGTATTTCAAAACTCCTGGGGCGCCAATTTCGGGTGGATTATTCCCATATCGTATGGGCTTGGGGACATGGTACGGAGGCTAGAGATCTGGATACTCTCGGGTGGGTTTTCTTCCACCGGGGCGTCTTGGGGATTCGCAGCGTGAATCTTGGGTGGTGCGACTCCAGGTCACTTCTGGTTGTCTTGAGGCGGCATTCTCTGGCCATGTGGTTCGGCTTTCCGCAATAAAGGCAAAGCTTTTCCTTGAAGCGGCGCTCCGTTCTGCTTTCGAGAGGGGCCGCGTTGCTGGGTGTTTGACTGGGAGGTACTGGAGAGGTTAATCTGGGCGGGGTCTTCAGTCGTGGAGCCTCAGACTGAGCTCCGGAGTTCCTATCTCGTTGATGGAAGGCTGGGGAGTTGTACAACTGGTAGACACGATCAAAATCACGTGCTTTCTCAGGCCAGGCCTGCAAGTGTGGTCGGTTGGGGGGTCATGGAGATAATCTTGGTGTGGAGAGCTTGGTTCAGGTTATGTCTGAAGGCAAACATCTTCGTTTGCTCATCTACTCCGGCGCGGGAGGCATAGGTGTACCAAGTCTGGTACCAGTCGTTAAAGGTCTTCGTGCCTTGACGATAATTGTGCATGTGTACGCTTGATTCCAACTGGGAATCTACTGGGATGAAGAATTTCTTGAACGCGTCTAGGAAAGCAGCCCACGTTCCGAAATTCACGGGGTTGGCTGCCAGGGCGGCATTGGTCCGATCTTGGGCCCATTCGCCTGCTGGGGTGCCGGGTTTAAAGTGTGTGAGGGCGGCGGATACTCGTCGCTCCTCATCTGCGAAGGCATCGGCGTTCAGGTAGTAATAGTTCTTTACTTGGGCAAGAAAGGTCTCGGCTTTCTCTGGTTTTCCATCAAAGGATTCTGGTAGCATCCCTACTATCTTTGGGGTGGGGGCAGCCATGACTGGGTTTACTGGGGGCGCGGCGGGCGCTGTCACCGGCCTATCTGCCATATGCCAGTACGCGCCGGTGTGACTAAGTCTCCTCCTCCTAGAGGGTAACTATTTGTAGGAGTCGTGCTCGTTCTTTGGGGGCATAGTAAGAGCCCGTGATGATGTCTGTATGCCGCAACAGATATGCGCCTTTGAGGTATTGCTCGTAGTCGTGGAAGCGTGGCTCGCTTTGATAGAGTCAGTACAACTGCTCCGTATACAAGGGAAGACTCCTGGAGGTTTCTGCTAGTCGTCTGAGGCCATTGCTCATACAGCACTTCCCAGAAGTCTGAAGAGGAAGAGGGTGTATTCAAGAGTCGTACAAGACACTTGACTTAAGGTCTCTACTCTACTTTACAGGTCCTTATATACCCAACAGAGGCCCTACAAGCTAGGCCTAAGCGTTGCTGAGTCGTCGTATAGTATTCGTACAGTAAGCGGGAAATACTCCGCTTGGTCAGAAAGGGAAGCACTTGCTAAGCGCTTATGAATCGTACGAGTCTGCTGAGTAACCATAGTCCGAGAATGAGTAAGTAGGGTCCATGCTTAACAATCTTCGGTCAGCATGTTGGGCCGGTTCACCGAGTCCCCTTACGCGGTCAGGCCTCATGACCGCTGCCGGTTTCAGGCGCGGGTGTGGGTGGAGGTATGTGTACAGGAGAGTGAGCAGGAGGATTCTGGGTGGGGACAGTAGGTTGAACTGGTGGTGGCTGCTGCTGGGTTCTGGGTGAGGGCGAAGGCTGGCGCTGGGGAGCGAGGGAGGTCCCAGTGGTCTGGGGAGTTGGTAAGTGTGAAGGACCGGCGGGTGCGGGAGTGGCAGGGACCGAAGACAGGGGTGTTGGGGACTGGGAGGTCAGAAAGGTGACTGGGTGGTTATTCTGGTAGACCTAACAGCCTTGGGAAGTCGAAAATCGAACTGGTTTGTTTCTATAAACCCTGTAGAGGAGTTTAAGGTCAATCCGGGAGATGTGCTGGGAGTCTGGGATGTGTCTGTAGGGTTGTTCACGGGTATACCGCGGGTACGTTTTTCCATAACCGTACCCGTACCCGCCAACACCGTAACCGTTACGGTTACGGGTATAAACCCGTGCCAAATATATACGGTGTAAAACCGTACCCGCCATACCCGTAGTTTTCTTGTAACTGTGCTGTGCCATTCATGCTCTCACACTTCCACACTCTTATTGAGGTGGGCCAATTATTAGACACTACTTAATTACATTATACAAGTATTTATATATAACAAACGTCCCGCTCGTCCTCGTCAACTTGCTCGCGGACCTCGGTGCCGCTTGGCGCAGGCGACACACTGTCAGCGCAGATCGCGCAGTTACAGTAGTCGGCATGGTCGCGGCGTGGCGGTTCCCGCCCTGGGAGCTCCGCGCGAGTCGTGCCCGTCGTGCACACGCGTTTGCCTTAGGGCGCCGTCACGATTTCGGGCTGTTGACTCGTAGGCACGCGCGACGAAGCTGCACAAGTCGCAAGCGAGCGTGCTCGCAGCATCGTTTTGTTCGGAATCCCGGACTCGGCGTGATGTGGCGAGGGTTCGGGTGGAACTTCGAGTGAGTAAGATCGTGCTTGCAGGGGCGGCAGGAAGGCGACGGTGGTGGTGTAGGCGTGATTCTGGCTGGCGGCGGCTGCGGCAGTTTGAGGAGTGGCGGTAGCGTGGAAGGCACGGCTAGAGGCAGAGACGGGGCCCGAGTGGTGGAGGCGAGTTCGTCGCCCACACACCGAAGTCTTCGCCGTCGACGCCGCCACCGCTGCCACTCATAGGTGGACGGGCGGTGCGCGCGGTCGAGGGGTCTGATCGGGTGGGGGAACGGACGGCATGGGGTTGTCCTTGTCGTTTTCAGGGGGCCCGAGTGGAGGCGAGTTCGTCGCCCACACACCGAAGTCGTCGCCGTCGACGCCGCCACTGCCGCCACTCATAGGTGGACGGGCGGTGCGCGCGGTCGAGGGGTCTGATCGGGTGGGGGAACGGGCGGCATGGGGTCGTCCTTGTCGTTTTCAGGGGGCCCGAGTGGTGGAGGCGAGTTCGTCGCCCACACACCGAAGTCGTCGCCGTCGACGCCGCCACCGCTGCCACTCATAGGTGGACGGGCAGTGCGCGCGGTCGAGGGGTCTGATCGGGTGGGGGAACGGACGGCATGGGGTCGTCCTTGTCTTTTCAGGGGCCCGAGTGGTGGAGGCGCGTTCGTCACCCACACACCGAAGTCGTCGCCGTCGACGCCGCCACTGCCGCCACTCATAGGTGGACGGGCGGTGCGCGCGGTCGAGGGGTCTGGTCGGGTGGGGGAACGGACGGCATGGGGTCGTCCTTGTCGTTTTCAGGGGGCCCGAGTGGTGGAGGCGAGTTCGTCGCCCACACACCGAAGTCGTCGCCGTCGACGCCGCCACTGCCGCCACTCATAGGTGGACGGTGCGCGCGGTCGAGGGGCCTGATCGGGTGGGGGAACGGACGGCATGGGGTCGTCCTTGTCGTTTTCAGGGGCCCGAGTGGTGGAGGCGCGTTCGACACCCACAACACCGAAGTCATCGCCGTCGACGCCGCCACTGCCGCCACTCATAGGTGGACGGGCGGTGTGCGCGGTCGAGGGGTCTGATCGGGTGGGGGAACGGACGGCATGTGGTCGTCCTCGTCCTATTCAGGGGCGGGTGTTGGGGCTCGGAGACGAGGGAGGTTGTCCGACTGGGGCGCTGCGGGTGGCGTCGCGGTGACTTACAACAGGCAACAGGCAAGACGGGGAGGAAACTGTTGGGGGGCAAGTTCAATGTGGTAACCCGCGGAATACCCGCAAAACCGCGGGTACGGGTCACGGTCTGTCACGGTGTGGCAGAATCCAACACCGCACCCGTACCCGTGACACCCGTGACCGTAACACCGCGGGAAAACCCGTACCCGTGAAATACCCTATGTGTCTGAGGTATGATTCGTCGTTGAGGGGAACACTGTTATCGTCTGTCCATGGACCTTCTGGGGTGTCTCCAAAGAAATATGATCCGGCAAGGATACCAAAGTAGTAGTTGTTCTTGATACTATATTTGAGGTTTGCAAAGAAGTAAGGGATTCGCGCAAGTTCATCTTGGGTGACTGGGCGTTCCTCCAGGTTCATTCACGGAAGCGTGGATTGGCAAAGAATCGGGTAACTGTCCAACCTTCTTGGTTCCACAGATAAGTTACACGATAGGCGGGGTCTAAGAAGGCTTTATCTGTTTTGTGAGCACGGACAAGGCGGCGGATCCACTGGTACTCCTCAATGACTTGGGAGGCAGAAACTAGGGTGCGCGATTTCCACAGGAGGTTCTCGAAGTTCAGAGCACTGGTGGTGATCTGACGTGCTTCGTTAAGCGGGTGGTTCAAGGTTACTTCAACTCCCAAATTATTATTCAACACTGTCCGACAGTGACACAGGAATTCAGCGAGTTCTTGGGGGGGATGTGTGGGCAAGGTAGCACCTATATACAGGTACTCTGGGTAATAGCAATACAAGGGTTCAATGGGGAGGCCTGGATGGATGTCGTCCTCGTCTACTTCAACAAGGGTCTGGAAACGTGGGGAGTGGTCGTCTACTAGGCTAGGGAAATGAGGCTCTCCCTCGTTGGCTTGGTTTATCAGGGGTATGTCTAGATTATGGACAACAGGGGCTCCAAGGACTTTGACCGCTGGGGCAAGAAAGGTGCGTTGCTGGGGAATGGGAGTTGGAGGACGCTCCGATACAAGGGTTCTTTGGGAGTCAGAGGTACGAGCTGGGGCGGTGCTGGGGCGACGAGGGCGGCGCATTCGTCGGTTCGGGGAATTGCTGGAGGGAGATGCCAGACTGGCGAGTTGTCAGGTCAGGTGGTCTATGTACCGCTGGATAGGACGGGTATCTGGTCCGGACCTTAAATGGGCCTGTTGCTCGGGAGATAGTGGTGTCTGGGACGCCAGAGTGTGATACCAGGGGGGGTTGGAGGTGTGTCGGGCCAGTAATTACACATGCAGAGTTCGTTTCTACACCTACAAGGCCAAGTGTGGCAGTCGCACCGGGTAGGGGTACAAGTGCACGCGGAAGGGATGCGTCTTGGGTTGCTGTCCCAAGAAGATACTGGACTAGGGGATCTGGGGGTGGGGGTCAAAGGTGGCAGGGGAGAGCTACGCAGCAGGGGTGAACGTGGGGTGGAGTACGGAGGTGGCAGGTAATAGTCAGGGGGGTCGATCAGGGGATGGTCAGGGTCTAGAGACGTGGGGCGCCACGTGTTGTCTGTCCAGGAGTACTGGTACTCGTTACCAGATGATACTCCTAGCTGGTAAGGGTTGTCGGGGTCGTGGGTGGATACAAGGCAAAGTCGGCTAAAAGCGACTTCGATGACTTGGTGGCTGAGGCGGAACCGGTTTAGGTAGTATACGGGTTTCCTAACCCTAACTGGGCAGTGATCTCGGGGATGTGTGGGGGGATAGGTGTATTCCAAAAGTAGTTGTCTGCTTCACAGATAACTATTTGTTCGATGGGGTGTCCCGACCAGGAGGTACTGCGTGCTAGGTGCCAGTACAGGAGTTGTTCTTGGGCATAGTCTACTAGGCGATCCCTAGTATTGTCAAGGAAGTTAGTAAACTCCGACCTAAGGAGGTGTTTACCAAACGGGAGGGCATGTCTGAGGCAATGGACAAGGACGTAGGAGTCTGACCAAGACTCGATCTTCTCGTCGTCTTCTACATTGACGAGGGAACTGTAGGGGAAATAAAACTGGAGTTGTCAGATGCGGTGAGGTTCCCACAGCAAGTGGAACCGATGAGAAAGTTCTTGGTCTTGAAGCGCAAAGGGGTTTACTTGCTCAGTCACTTATAAGACCAAGCAAATAAGATTTGAACCCCTTAAATATACAAGGTAGACTACTCTTACTTGGTAGTCACAGGGGTTTCTGCGGAATTCTGTGCGAACTAGACCTATAACGTGACAGAAGAAATGAACACAATAAGACCAAAGGAGAATTAAAAGGCAATCGGCCCAGAAAGAGTCTCCAAAGGCGGGTATGGTACGTGGGCTAGGGGGTCTATCGGGAGGCGAGGTGACAAGGTATAGTGCAGGAGGATAGGGTTATATCGTACCGTATCCTGGAATGAAACTGAAATGTCCTGGGCAAAGGGTACATCAGGAAAACGGCAAAATGCTGAATGCTTCTTAATGCCTCTTAATGCCTCTTATCCGCTTATTAAGAAGGGCACCCTGCTTAATAAGAGCCAATAAGAAGCATAAAGAAGCATTAAGAAGCATTCAACATTTTGCCGTTTTCCTGATGTAGTCCGTCTGCTGTCCAATCTAAGTAACCGTAGATGAAGCAGACCCTACCGTCAAGGAAGTTGTGAACATAGAGGAGGATGGTGGTGCTGAGGAATGCTAATTTAATCAGGTCAGAACACTGACCAAAATGGGCGATAAGAGAATTGCTAAAACTATAGCAAAGACGGCCAAAGGGGAAGTGATCGTCTGGTTGATACACGCCAAGACGAGAACACAAGACAACAGGAACAATGATAGGATATGGGGGTCATGTCCTATCGCGTTACTGACCCTGTTTGACTCTGACTTGTCGGGTGTAAAACCCGTACCATATGCGTCTCTGGTATGTCATGTCTGTTTACTGTACTAGTTTCCCATGGTGCCTGGATATCGTATATCCTGTC
This sequence comes from Russula brevipes, assembly GCA_022496215.1. Taxonomy (NCBI): domain Eukaryota; kingdom Fungi; phylum Basidiomycota; class Agaricomycetes; order Russulales; family Russulaceae; genus Russula; species Russula brevipes. The sequence continues at coordinate 14,156 of WTXF01000317.1, read as the reverse complement.
AGCCACCGAGATTCATTGGCCTGAGAGCAAGGCTTATTACTGATGTTGACTCATATTGATTGCGCCTCGCTTACTACTTCTGTACAATTACTCAGCTTGAGGTCTGGAGTATTTAAGGTTGACCTCAGGACCGCAGTCAAGGTTAAGCTTGACTTATTGTACCATACGTAGCCCATACGTGTCACAGCTTATCTTGTCCAATCTACCCCTATCTTGTTCATCTCTACGCGCTTCTGACTGCGCTTCAGTCAGCTCGGACTTGATCATTCCAGACAAACCACTTGTATACTACGTGGCCTTGCCCCTCGATCATTTCCTCTTCTTGATCTACCTGTTCCTCGGCGCCACGCGCGAGGGAGCTCTCCTAATCGGTCTTTGGGTGACAGTCCTCATCGACTACGCGTTAGGCACTTGACTTGGTGCCTACACGACCTATTCACGGAACGTGTAAAAGACTAAAGGCTAGTCACAAGAAGTAAAGACCCGCTACGGTCTTAACAAACAAAACCGTGACACTCAGCAAGCGTACGGTCGGAGGGGAGAGCTTTGGCGGTGTGCAGCGAGGGGAGACGGAACGAGGTAACATAGGAACCCAATGGGAGGGAGGTGCAGAGGTCACGGGCAGTAGGGATTCAGCTGACGAGGTTCTGGAGACCAGTTTCTTCAATAGGCCGCCAATTTTCACGAAATGGCGGGACGGTGGACCGGAGGACTAAGAACTGGTGGGGGTGGTGACGAGGGAGGTGTTGACGGGTGCAAGGGGGGTTCTGGAAGGGCGAGGGGTACAGAGGACGATTCTCTTTGTCGGAATCGTGTGTGGGAGTGGGGGAGTTCTGGGGAACGTTGACTGGGGCAGGGTCCCGGATCGTGGGACGCAGGTACTGGATCTGTGGGGTCTGGGGGGAGCGCGGGGCTGGTGTCGGGAGGCAGGAGGTGACTAGGTACTCAAAGGGAGTAACGGGGGGCAACGACGAGTGACGAGGGATCAGGGGAGACCGGAATGGGGTTGAAAGCGGGGCGATGCGCTCGTAATTTATGGGAGAGTCAGTATCCTGACTTGGGGCGAAGGTGTCAGGGTCTGGGAAGATCCGGAGGTCCGGGGGGAGCAGAGGGGCAGGGGGCGCAGTTGGGGATTCAGCGGGGGACGGAAGGCGACGTATGGGGGCAAGAGTGAGCGGCGAGAGCTGCTCTACTGGGGTTTGGGCTGGGGACTGGGGGCGGGTGGCCTCTTCAAGGCCAGCGGCGCGAACTAGGAGGCCAAGGGCATTCTGGGGTTCCGAGTCGTCTGCGTGGAGAGGCATGACGATCTCGAAGTCTTCTGCAGGGCTTTGAGCGGGGTCGGGGAACGTGAAGTTGAGAAAGGACACTGGGATACAAGGAGTTGGTAAGCGGCTGGGGTTTGGGAGACTGTTCAAATGTCACGACTCACTACTGGGAGTAGGCATGGCTAGGGGCACGTGGGGGCTTGAGGAAGGCGGCTATACCACAGGAGCACGTTTGCGAGTAACAAGCAAAGGTACGACAGGAGGAACAGGGGGTTGACTTGGGAGTAAATGCGAGGGGGACTAGAATGGTCCAGCATGGAGGTTACAACATGGTGGTATCAAAACCGAAGAGTATTATTGACCATCACGAGTCTGGGGGAAATACAAGTGAACTAGTGTTGGGGAAGTTTGGTGTCACCGCCGGTGGTGCACTAGTACTCGCTTGGTCGTAGTCGCGTGATGCTTCACTGAGAAGCCTGTAGTTTGATACTGGTCTGAGTAACCCCGTCTTGGGTTTGACGTATAACGCTTGCTTCCTTTGCCAGAGGATGATTCGGCCATGGACGTATATCCATTCGACGTGAAGGTGTAGTCTGAAGAGTAGGGATGAGTTAGACGTTGTTCCCCAAAGCTGGCCAATGCGTGGCTCAGAGTCGCGTAGAGGGGGAAGAGGAAAGGGAGGAGTGGAACACAAGTCAATTGTCAAGAAAGACAGGAGACTCTAACTGGAGAGTCTCTGGTAAATACAGGGTGGTACTTATACTAGTTCTAGAGGCTGTACCGTACATGCTAGGTAAGCCTGTGTTAGTATAGTAACGCATATAAATAGACACGGTCGTATAGAGCACAGGTCAGGGCCTGAATGCTGTAAGTATGAAACACACATGAAACACATGAGACTGCGGGTCAGTGCCCGAATGATACGAACTGAGGCGAAAGGGAATCAAGGTAGTAAGTACAGGTCAGAGCCTGAATGATACGAACTGAGATAGGGAGGGATCAGGGACAGGGGTAAGTGAAACGTGAGATCATATCGTTGATCTCGTCATTGGAAAGGATAGGAGTCGAGGGAACACACAGGTGATCATTGCACCAGTGCTCTGCCATAGCTGCAGGGCCTTCCCAGGCGCAACCGCACATGCTGCAACGTGTCACTGTGGGGCAGGCTGTAACATTTGGTTTGTGCCTGAAACTGATTAGTGATACCGAGGTTTTGAGTGATCGGTTTGCTCTGAAATTTTGGAACCACCATCCCCCATGACTAGGGATGGTGGTTCCAAAATTTCAGAGCAAACCGATCACTCAAAACCTCGGTATCACTAATCAGTTTCAGGCACAAACCAAACTTCCCCAACACTAAAGTGAACAGTCTGAGGACTGTTCCTACAAGTTACTAGGTCTTATATACTGTGCAGCCTGGTCTGTGCGCATACTCTAGGGCAGGTCATCCTACATGTGACCGATCAACGAGAGGACAATGAAAGGCTTCCAGCCAATCATCAAATACTAAGGAATGGCACCACTTTCCAAGTGGTACGACTTTCTTCATGGTTTTATTAAGACAGTCACCTGACTGTGCTGTGGATTACCACATCAGGAAAACGTCAAAATGCTGAATCCATCTTAAATCGTCTTATTCGTCTTATTAAGACAAATTAAGCGCATCCTCATTAAGATGAAGTCATCTTAGATTCAGTAGGGTCTGTTTCTTATTAAGCAGCCAGAAATCTTAATCCTTCTTAATAGCAGCTTAAATTGAGTGTGCAACTAAGACCAGAGTAAGCACACAACTCTAAGCACACATTAAGCATGAATTAAGCAAATAATACTATCAGAAGAATCTTAATTTTTGCTTAATTTTGCTTAATTGAGACTTATTCATTCTTATCAGGGCTTATGAATTGCAGTGGTCAAAAATATATATATTTGTTTGTGCTAATTACATTAAACAAAGGTAGCTAAAGATAGGAGAGAGCACAGTTGCTTGTCAGTGAGGACCACAACAATGGTGGTGTTGGCACAGAGGTGGGCAAGAAAGCACCAGTGGCATGCAGATGCACGTGGTGGTGCACGTGCGGATGCGGGTGGTGACGGGGCCGCGCGGATGTGGGCGGTGACGGGACCGCGCGGATGTGGGCGGTGATGGGGCCATGCAGATGCGGGCGGTGACGGGGCCGCGCGGATGCGGGCGGTGACGGGGCCGCGTGGATGTGGGCGGTGACGGGGCCGCGTGGATGTGGGCAGTGACGGGGCCGCGCAGATGCAGGTGGTGATGGGGCCGCGCGGACGCGGGCGGTGACGTGGCCGCAGACGCGGGTGGTGACAGGGCCACGCAGACGCAGGCGGTGACGGGGCCGCGCAGACGCGTGCAGTGACAGGGCCGCACAGATGCGGGCGGTGACGGGGCCGCGCAGACGCGTGCGGTGACGGGGCCGCGCAGATGCGGGCGGTGATGGGGCCACACAGATGTGGGCGGTGACGCGGTCGTGCAGACGTGGGCAGTGGCACAGCCGTGCAGACGTGGGCGGTGACACGGGTGCAGTGGCGCACACGCGGACGCGGGCAGTGGCATGCGGTGATGCGCATGCGGGCATGGGCGGTGATGCACGCGCGGGCGCGTGTGGTAGTGCGATTGTGGTGGTGCACACCCCGGGCAACAGGAGGCCGACGTCGACGAGGGGCTACACATGTCAGAGTGATATGAGGGAGAGCAAGGAAGGGAATACTTACACATAGAGCTGTGCTATGGGTTGGTTGGGGGTGCTGGATGTCATGACGTTTGAAGCGCTCAACGCCTCGTGCAAAGAGGAGGTCATGGGGGGGGGGGGAGAAAGGGGAAAGAGAGGGGGGAGAGATCAGTATCACCCAGAGCACAGCGAGGTAAAGATAAAAAAAACAAACATCGCGTGCGATGTGGGAGCTGAGCGCTGAGCAGGTTCCGTCTCATCTTGCCTGGCCACAAGATGCGCCGTGACGAGGACCTTGGCTTGAAGTAGAAGGGTGTGTCGTTGTCCGCGTGAGCTAGAGGTGGCCGAGCATGGCACACTTGGCCTCCTTGAAGGTGCTGTCAAGGCCAGGGTAAAGTGTAGTGTAGGCTGAGGGCTGGGGACAAGTTGAGGACAAGTAGAAAAGTTGAACATTGAACATTGACGCAGCGTGTCAACCGAGTGTCAACCGCTCGAGTTGAACATGTCACATGATGTTGTTGACTTGGGATTTTTTTTGGTGTATCCAATTCAACTTTAACCTTCTGTCCTGTGCCCCCCGCAACGCAGTGAAACCACCTTGTCCCCTGTGATGCGCTCCAGAACCAGCGCCTCACGCCTGTTGCCCTCGACTGGGGCTGCATGCCCTCGCGACCACCGCCACGCCACCTACATCCCCTCGTACTCGCAATCGCGTGGGGCTTGTACCACGATGTTCGGCCACCACCCACCTTTGACACTCGGCCACCACCCGCCTCCGCCGCCTCCTGCGCTCGCTCTTGTGTGGGGTACCATGACAACTCGGCCACCACCCATCTCCGCCGTGCTCGCGCTCACTCTCGCTCGCTCTCGCATGGGGGTACCATAGCACTCGGCCACCACCCATCTCCGCCGCGCTCGCGCTTGCTCTCGCATGGGGGTACCATAGCACTCGGCCACCACCCACCTCCGCCGCCCCTCGCCCTCGCTCTCGTGTGTGGGTACCATCACACTCGGCCACCACCCACCTCTGTCGCCCCCGCACTCGCTCTCGCATGGGGTACCATAACACTCGGCCACCACCCACCTCTGCCGCGCTTGCGCTCGCTCTCGCTCTCGTGTGGGGGTACCAATGATGCTCGGCCACCACCCACCTCCGCCACCCCTCTCCCTCGCGCATGGGGTACCATCACACGCAACCACCACCCACCTCCGCCGCCCCTCGCGCTCCCTCGCGCGTGGGGGTACCATCACACTCGGCCACCACCCACCTCCACCGCCCTCACCCTCGCCCTCGCCCTCGCGTGGGGGTACCACGACGCTCAGCTCAACCCCACCCCTGGCACCCTCATGCTTGCAATTGTGTGGGGGTGTATACCACAATGCATTGCCTGTGCATTGTATCAGCTATTTCTTATTGTCTCCATTTGTTATGTAGACCTTTGTTGTAGTTTAGTAGTCTTTGAAAAGATAATCTATGACATGCATGAATGTGTGAATCACATAAAGAAAAATACCCTGTGGAGTAAGTTGTACTTACTGCTCTTATTGTGTGCTTAAATCTTCTTAAGTCTTCTTATTTTTGGAAGTCTTAGTTTTGGAAATGTTCTTATTTTTTGGCATCTTAAATCTTCTTAATGTTCTTATTCTTGGGAAGCTGCTTATTTTTGACAATCTGCTTACTTTTGGGAAGCTGCTTATTTTTGGGAATCTGCTTATTTTTGGGAGCCTTCTTAACTCTCTGAGATCTCCCTTATCATTTTGGGAACCTTCTTAACACTCTGAAATCCTCTTATAGTCCCTTATCTCCTTAAAATTTTTTATTCATCTTAGCCATGAAAATCTCTAAGCGTAAATTCAGGAGATAAGCTGTTTTAAGCAAGATAAGAAGGATTCAGATGGATTCAGCGTTTTGACGTTTTCCTGATGGGAGACGGGGCGATGAGGGGTTGGGGCCAGAGGGCAACCAGGGGAAGCACAGCGTCCCTGTGCGCATGGTGACATCGACCTCAAAGAGCCTTCTATCCTGGTTGAAGTCCCTCCCCAAATACTCTGACTTTGCTCTCAAGGATCCAATGACTGACTTCGATCGGCAGAGTCCCGGAACGAAAGCGAGGCATGCGTAGGTGCAGACATTTGGTCTGTCTTTGAGTAGCTCTGCATCCTTCGACACTGGAGTACCACTGAAGAACATCCCAACACAGATGTCAGGCGTGCGAAAGGACGACTGGATGACAAGGGGATGGGGCCAGATGGCGACAAAGGGACCGGGCGATGGGGGGACCAGGCGACGGGGAGATGGGGGGACTGGGTTGAAGGATGACAAGGAGACTGGGCCAGAGGGCCCGTGCATCACCAACTCTTGCCATTTCTGGGCCTTTCTGGGGGCAAATCTTCCGTCCTGATCCTGAGCCGCAGACCCCTCCATGTTTCTCGATGTTCGCAGAGCCTTGACTGAGCTAGTCCAAGGTGGTGGACGACGCATAGGACCGGGCGAGAGGACATGGAGGGGCCAGGAGATGAGGCGACGAGGCGACGCCGCGATACATCAGGAAAACGGCAAAATGCTGAATGCTTCTTAATGCCTCTTAATGCCTCTTATCCACTTATTAAGAAGGGCACCCTGCTTAATAAGAGCAATAAAGAAGCATTAAGAAGCATTCAGCATTTTGCCGTTTTCCTGATGTAGGGCCAGAGGATGACGAGGGAGGGATCAGAGGGTGGGACCGGGCGACGAGGCGATGGGGCAAGAAGGCGAGAGGGTGGGGTGAGGAGCCGGGGAACAGGGGGAGAGGGCGGGACCGGGTGACGAGGCGATGAGGCAAGAAGGCGAGAGGAGGAGCCAGGGGGACAGGGGGAGAGGGCGGGACCAGGCAACGAGGTGATGGGGCGAGAAGGCGAGAGGCAAGAGGGTGTGAGGAGCCGGGGGACAGAGGGAGAGGGTGGGACCAGGCGACGAGGCAACGAGGAGATCGGACCAACGATCCAGTGCCTAGACGTCAAGGTCGTTCGTAAGTAAGTACGAAGATATGAAGTAGGAAATGGAGAACACACCAGGGCAGGTCCGGGTGTCGAGGCAACGAGGGGATCGGACCAGAGGGCGACGAGGGAAACTTGGAGTGAGGAGCCTGGGACTGGGGGAGAGTGTGAGACCGGGCGACAGAGCGACGAGGGGACCGGGCCAGAGGATGACGCGCCGGACCTGACGGCAACAAGGGAACTGGACCAAGGACGATGGGGCAACGGGGCGAGAAAGCGAGGGGTGAAGGGGTGAGGGCCACCGGAAAGAGGGGAGAGGGCGGGACCGGGCGGGACCGAGCGACGAGGGGACCAGCCAGTTGACAATGTGGTGACTGGGCCTCAGGACGACAAGGGAACCGGACCAAAGGACGACAGGAAGATGGCGCGAGAGGGCGAGAGGGCAAGGGGGTGAGGACAGGGCCCACAGGGGGGAGGGCCGACATGGGAGGGGTGAGAGGCAGGGGCGAGGGCAGGGCGACAGGCGACAGTGACGTGGGACCCTCGAAAAGTGCACATATGCAAGGAGTGTACAGAGTCACAGTGTCTGTAAGGCAAGTGGAGCTGGAGCCGGTTTGAAACCGTTGAAATGCCCCAGGGAGGGCATCATCACATGACATGCCCATATATAGGAATTTTGGTAACGGTTCAAGCCGGTTTAGATGGCTCAGGAGCCCTGAGCCGTTGGGTGGCTTGGCTTGGCCCAATTTGGGCTCGGCTCGGCTCACAGACCAGCTTGGAACCGGACCGTGGCAGCACTACCACACACATCGAGTAACCTTGTCTCTAAAAAGGAAGCCCGCCTTACCGCCGGGTTCCTTTCTCAATCATCATTGATTGGCGCCTGCAGGTTAATCACCATGCACCCCTGTCCCCATTCGGGCAGCGTTATCTATGCATACGCCCACGTGTAGGCGCTACGGCTTGGCGCCTGTCCCTTCGACTCTGTAGGGACAAAGTCACTCGTCTTAGTGACACGAATCACACAATAGCAACGTAAGACCAGCTAGGGTCTTAACACCATGCCCCAACCTCCACCTCATCACTCCCTCACCACCCTTCATCAGGAAAACGTCAAAACGCTGAATCCATCTGAATCCTTCTTATCTTGCTTAAAACAGCTTATCTCCTGAATTTACGCTTAGAGATTTTCATGGCTAAGACGAATAAAATATTTTAAGGAGATAAGGGACTATAAGAGGATTTCAGAGTGTTAAGAAGGTTCCCAAAAAGATAAGGGAGATATCAGAGAGTTAAGAAGGCTCCCAAAAATAAGCAGATTCCCAAAAATAAGCAGCTTCCCAAAAGTAAGCAGATTGTGAAAAATAAGCAGTTTCCCAAAAATAAGAAGATTTAAGATGCCAAAAAATAAGAACATTTCCAAACCAAGACTTCCAAAACTAAGAAGACTTCCAAAAATAAGAAGACTTTCAAAAATAAGAAGATTTAAGCACACAATAAGAGCAGGAAGTACAACTTACTCCACAGGGTATTTTTCTTTATGTGATTCACACATTCATGTATGTCATAGATTATCTTTTCAAAGACTACTAAACTACAACAAAGGTCTACATAATAAATGGAGACAATAAGAAATAGCTCATACAATGCACAGGCAATGCATTGTGGTATACACCCCCACACAATTGCAAGCACGAGGGTGCCAGGGGTGGGTGGGGTTGAGCCGAGCGTCGTGAAATACACCCCCCACACTATTGCGAGTGCGAGGGGTGTAGGAGGTAGGTGGGTGGTGGGTGGTGGCCGGGCGCCGGGTACCCCGCGCGAGAGCGAGCGAGGGGCGCGGAGGTGGTGGCCGAACGTGGTGGTCCCCCGCCGAGGGGCGGCGAAGGTGGGTGGTGGCCGAGTATCATGGTCCCCCACGCGAGGGGCAGCGGAGGTGGTGGCCGAGCGTCGTGGTCCCCCACGCGAGAGCGAGCGCGGGGGCGGCGGAGGCGGGTGGTGGCCGAGTGTTATGGTACCCCACACGAGAGCGAGCGCGAGGGGCGACGTAGGTGGGTGGTGGCCGAACGTGGTGGTCCCCCGCGCGAGAGCGAGCGCGAGGGGCGGCGAAGGTGGGTGGTGGCCGAGTATCATGGTCCCCCACGCGAGGGGCAGCGGAGGTGGTGAGCGTCGTGGTCCCCCACGCGAGAGCGAGCGCGAGGGCGGCGGAGGTGGGTGGTGGCCGAGTGTCACGGTGCCCCCACGCGAGAGCGAGCGCGAGGGGCGACGAGGTGGGTGGTGGCCGAGTGTCATGGTACCCCCACGCGAGAGCGAGCGCGAGGGGCAGCGGAGGTGGTGACCGAGCGTCGTGGTCCCCCACGCGAGAGCGAGGGCGAGGGCGGCGGAGGTGGGTGTTAGCGAGTGTCATGGTATCCCACGCGAGAGCGAGCGCGGGGGGCGGGGAAGCGGGTGGTGGCCGAGTGTTATGGTACCCCACGCGAGAGCGAGCGCGAGGGGCGACGTAGGTGGGTGGTGGCCGAACGTGGTGGTCCCCCCGCGGCGCGAGGGGCGGCGAAGGTGGGTGGTGGCCGAGTATCATGGTCCCCCACGCGAGGGGCAGCGGAGGTGGTGGCCGAGCGTCGTGGTCCCCCACACGAGAGCGAGCGCGGGGGGCGGCGGAGGCGGGTGGTGGTCGAGTGTCATGGTACACCCCCATGCAATTGCGAACGCGAGGGGGTAGTGAGTGGCGGCCGAACATGTGGTGCACGCCCCACGCGATTGCGAGCACGAGGGGATGTAGGTGGCGTGGCGGGCGTGGCGTGGTCGCGACGGCATGCAGCCCCAGTCGAGGGCGACAAGCATGCGGCCCTTGACGAGGGTGCCGACAGGGAGGGCGACGGGCATGAGGCGCTGGTTCTGGAGCGCATCACAGGGAACCTGTGGAAATCGTTCACATCCAGGACCAAGCGTGGTGTCGCTGGGTTGCGGGGGGCATCAGGACAGCAAGGATTGGAAAAAGCACCAAAAAAAATCCCAAGCAACAACATCATGTGACATGTTCAACTCGAACGCCGCTCAACGCGTCAATACGCGTCAATGTTCAACTTGTCCTCAGCCCTCAGCCTACAGTTTTCTAGCTCAGACCTCGACACACCCTTTGCTGCTTCAAGCCAAGCTCCTCGTCGCGGCGCACGTCTTGTGGCTGGGCAAGACGAGACGCACCCCGGTCAGCGCTCAGCTCCCACATCGCGCGCGATGTTAGTTTTTTTATTTTTGCCTCGCTGTGCTCTGGGTGACACTGATCCCTCCCACCTCTCCCTTTTCTCCCCCCCTTCGAATGACCTCTCTGCACGAGGCATCGAGCATTTCAAACGTCGTGACGTCCAGCACCCCCGACCGACCCATAGCACAGCTCTATGCTGTAGGTGCGTTACCCAACCCTATTTTCTTTTTTTTTTAAAGTCAAACTTATCCAGCCTTGTCATCGATGTCGGCACGCGTCACTGCGAGCCCGTCCAAGCCCACGTCCTCCGCGCCAGTACCCCCGTCGTCGCCGTCCTCACCGAGTACCGTACTCCCCCCGGGCGCGTCGCTCCCTCGTGAGCATCCCGCTCCCCACCAAGCACCCCCGCTCCGCCGTCGAGCATCCCGCTGTGGCTGTAAGTATTCCCTTGCTTTCTCTCCCTCATATCACTCTGACATGTGTAGCCCCCTCGTCGACGTCGGCCTCCCGTTGCCCGGCGTGTGCACCACCGCAATCACACCACCACACGCGTCCGCGCACGCATCACCGCCCATACCCGCATGGGCACCACCGCACGCGTGCACCACTGCACCCGTGTCACCGCCCACGCCTGCATGACCGCGTCACCGCCCGTGTCTGTGCGGCCGCGTCACCGCCCCCGTCTGCGCGGCCGCGTCACCGCCCCCATCTGCGCGGCCGCGTCACCGCCCTCGTCTGCGCGGCTGCGTCACCGCCTCCGTCTGTGTGGCCGCGTCACCGCCCCCGTCTGCGCTGCCGCGTCACCGCCCACGTCTGCGCGGCCGCGTCACCACCCGCGTCTGCGAGGCTGCGTCACCGCCCGCGTCCGCACGACCGCGTCTGTGCGGCCGCGTCACCGCCCGCGTCTGCAGGACCGCGTCACCGCCCGCATCTGCACGTGCACCACCGCGTGCATCTGCATGCCACTGTGGGTGCTTTCTTGCCCACCTCTGTGCCAACACCACCATTGTTGTGGTCCTCACTGACAAGCAACTGTGCTCTCTCCCATCTTTAGCTACCTTTGTTTAATATAATTAGCACAAACAAATATATATATTTTTGACCACTGCAATTCATAAGCCCTGATAAGAATGAATAAGTCTCAATTAAGCAAAATTAAGCAAAATTAAGATTCTCCTGATAGTATTATTTGCTTAATTCATGCTTAATGTGTGCTTAGAGTTGTGTGCTTACTCTGGTCTTAGTTGCACACTCAATTTAAGCTGCTATTAAGAAGGATTAAGATTTCTGGCTGCTTAATAAGAAACAGACCCTACTGAATCTAAGATGACTTCATCTTAATGAGGATGCGCTTAATTTGTCTTAATAAGACGAATAAGACGAATTAAGATGGATTCAGCATTTTGCCGTTTTCCTGATGTTTCTTTCTCCTTCTCCCACTGCGGAGGAGGGGGCTCGGCATGCACCAAACAAGGGGGCTACCAATGCTGACCTCAATGCAGCTACAACCCTGACGCCCACCATCCCCCACTCGCCAATTGACTGGCCTTCCCCAACGATGAGCACACGCACATGCCCCGCCTCCCTGACACACTGCCCACATGCTCTCAGCACGTTTGTGGCCTTGAAAGATACATCGGGGAAATGTCCATAAACTTTCCAACTTTTTGACTTTTTTAAGTCCAAAAGCTAAAAAGTGGAAAAAGCCAGGATCTATTCATGATGAAAAGTGAGAAATGAAACTTTTTTTTTTTTGGAACTTCATGAAATGAACTGTCTCCCCTCTATTTCCTGAAAGCCATTACTGTTTGTGGATTTTATAACTTTTTATAGCTTTTTATTTTTATTTTCGCAGCAGCCAAATGTAGCTTTCCACAAAATTTAGGTTCCTTTTCAACTTTGGGACTTTCTGTAATTTTCCCCAACTTTTGCTCCTTTTTTGGCTTGTACGAGCTCATACAAGCCAAAAAAGTTTATTGCAGGTTTACCGATGTATATAGTTACATAGTTCTCATAGACATGGCTTGTACTCCATAGCATGTATAGCTTTCAATGAATTTATATAGGCTATGTATACATACATGGTGCAATTTTGTCTATATAGAGCTATATAGCACATGAATTGGGATTATTTGGCTATGTAGCTCTGAGAGTCTATATACCTTATTAGGCAAGTATATAGCAAAACCTTTTTGCAGATGGAGCACACAGGGTGGTGCAGATTTTTTTGTTGAAAATGGCACACCCCAAGGTTTTGTGAACATGCTGCAAGTCATTTTAATTAAGAAATAAGTAAATTACAATAAGTTTTTTTTTAGATTTTCCTGATGGGCTTGGTGCCATCACCTCTTCTACACAGAGGAAGACAAATGACAAAGAAAGCATTCAAAAGTCAAGGGCAACTTGTAAGGCCGCTGGTTAAGAGTAGCGCGTCTTACGAAATCAGATCACGTGACCACACGCGCGACGCGCGTACCGATACTCGAGCACCTACACAGTACCCTGACTCAAACACGCGTGCAAACAATAGAACACTGATTCAAACCACTCTGCTCGATGAAAATCAACTGAACAAGAAGCCAAGGCACCCATGGAGACCGCGGGGACGAAGAACAAGGCCGAAACGCGTTCGGAACATGAACGTGTTGTTGAGCCTTGTGATTGAGCATGCAACGCGAGACTTGGGCTCGCGCCCCGTCTTGCCTTGAGAATAAGAATGAAAAGCACTTGATAATAGAGGTGGTCTGAGGGACCACGAGAACAATAACGCGCCTGCGAAAGGGCAAAAGAACAATAGCATTGGGTCTATGGACTTAAAACCAGTACCTAAGTAACTGTAGATAAAAGGGCACGCATTTGCCCCATGTACTTGAGATTTTTATGTTACTACTCGTTACACTACGTTGACTTCACAATAGACCTGATCTTAGCTGGTTCTATTGTGTGAAGCCCTTGTGTACCTTCTAACTCATCTATCTCACCCCTATACCTCTACCCAGCACGCCCCGGCGTGTTACACTTTTTTGAACCACTGAACTGGTGATATTTGTGGAGGCGACGTCCTTAAACATCGCTTTCATACGAGAATACCCTACACCATGCTACTATACCTCCGTTCCCATGTCTGCTGATAACGGATCACGCGCACGAGACACTCGAAAGATGCGGATTGCATGCCGACCCCAGGGAGCTGTCACTGAAGAACCCCCCGTGCGAACCCTCGCGCCGCACGTGCAGAACGGCGGCGTCAGCAGCGCGAGAGCACACTTTCCGAAGAAACCCCCGCGCGAAACCCTCGCGTCGCACATGCAGAACGGCGGCGTCTACAGCGCGAGAATCCATCTCCCTCGAATACTGGTCCGAGAGCCAGCGCGACCCTCAACGCACCTGTTCAGGCCCACCCACTTCACCCTCTCCGATTCCAGACAGACAGAGAATGACCTGCTGTTACGATGATCCCAGGTCCAGGCGCGCGAGGCCCTTTATCTTCGAACGCGTCGATCAGAATGCCTGTTCAGGCTCGCGCACTTCACGATCTAGTTGCACCGGGAGAGGGACAAGGAAACGCATGCATGCATGACGTCCTTATGACCTTCGGTAATCCTTCGGGGTGCCTGTCGGAGAGAGTTAGCGCGCTACCCGTGGAACCGGAAGTGATATACGAAACTGGGCCGAAAATCCCTGGCCCGTCCACAGAAAGGACGGACTATGGTTCACCCTCGGACAAGGGGAAGAGACGGGTCGGAGTTGTGGCGACCCAGCGGGAAGGACCCGCCCCATCTGGCAGTAACGTGCCCGACCCCCTCGGGGCGGGCGCCGCGAAGAAAGCCACAACGAGATGGTCGAATTCAGAGCACAATTTGCTGCAAGAAAAGACCGCATGAGACGAGAGGCAGACAGAACATGCAATGAACTGGCTGACCTTAGAACCGAGAAAGCGGACGCCCAGAGTGGACCGCTCGACACCCCCCAGCGGACTGAGGAGGCAAGAGAGCCCATGCCTTCTGATGGCAGACGCTCTGAGGA
>WTXF01000316.1:0-25821 GCA_022496215.1 Russula brevipes | reverse complement strand
GTCGAGGCGCATGTCTTGTAGCTGCGCGAGACGGAAGGGCGACAGGGAAGGGCGACAGCTCTGCGCCCACAATGTTCGTCTTTTTTTTTATCTTTGCTCCTTCGCTCCGGGTGATTCTGATCCCACCCTCTCCTCTTTCTCCCTAACTTCGAACGGCCTATGGCGTGGCTCTACGCGCAGGCGCGCTCTCCGGCCTCGTCGACGTCGGTGAGTCCTAAGCGGACACCGCGCACAATGTTCGTCTTTTTTTAACCTTGCTCCTTCGCTCCTGATCCCCTATTTCTCCCCCCACCTCAAATGGCCTATGGCGCAGCTCTATGCGCGGGCGCGCTCTCCGGCTTCGTCGTCGTCAGCGAGTCCTAAATGGACACCGCGCCGATATACGACAGCCTCCCGCTGCCCGCTGCCCTGCTCGCGCTCCGCGTCGAGTTCTTGCTGTCCTCGCCGCTCGCGCCCCCCGCCGACACGCCGCCCTCCTTGCTGCTCGCGCTCCCCCGCTGAGTGCCCGCCCTCCTCGCTGCTCGCGCTCCTCCCGCTGAGCGCCACGCCGACACTCCTCGTGCTCGCAAACGCGTGGGGGTGGGGGTTGTACGACGATGCCTGGCCGCCGCGCGACCCCGACACCGCTGCTCAGCACCACCTCGCAAATGCATGGGGTAGGTGAAAATGCAATCAGACTGGGACTTTGTACTTTCATACACTACTTATTTTTTTTTTTTTTTTTTTTCGAGTCCATTTATGTGTGTCTTGGGTTACACTACTTATTCCTGATTAGTACTGTCAATGTAAATTTAATTTAATACATCTTGCTTATGTTTGTAAAGCTTGTGATACTTGCCAATGAGTGTGACAGGCTGGAAAGCCCCTAAAGCCCAGTGAAAACTGGCGCCGAGCTGACCTGAGCGAATCTGAGTTCATCCGGGTTTGGCGGAGTTCAGCTGACTGCTCTCAGTTTGAATCTGAGTCGTTGAAACTTAATTCAGTCGATCGTTGATTGTATATGCCCATCGCGCCCATCCCGTATGTTGATTGTATGCCCACGCGCCCATGCCTGCACCACGCCAGCCCTGCCCTTGTCCGAGATGCAATGGTGCTCTCGTTACAGCACGTACCCGACGAAACCACGCTTCCCATGTAGCAAGGTCGCCGGCCACCTCTATCCCCTCGTTTTCTGCTTGGTCACAGCACCACACCGAAGCTATTGCAGGACAATCTTCTAACAGCCCCATCGATTCTGACGAAGACAATGACGATGGTGGCCTTAGTAGCCTCGATAACAATGACCAGTATGATCGGCCCTCAAAAAGGCTCCGATCTTCGAGCGTGCGTGTTTCTTACTGCCCTCACTTTTGTCGCTGCATAGGTGTATACGGTACAATGCTTGGAATGCACATGTACTAGTATCCACTCAATCAATATATGCACAATTCATTTGCATCTCTCTTCGTGTTTCTGAGCGCAGTAAAACCATCAGGGTGATCAAGTCGACGCCAGCATCGATATTCACAACGACGCTGATAATTCGCTCCCTCACGACATCTCTCACACTTCGCATCACCAACATTCTCGTGCCGACACCCCCCCATCTGGAGGTTCTGACAATTCTTATCCTGGTGATCTTGACGACGATGAGCAGCGGGATGTTGCACTGCAAGCAGAATGGGAGGCTCATGCTGCAGTGATACAAACGCTTAACCAGCTTGCAATTGACCAGTCTCAAACGACTGATGTTGTTTCGGAGGAAGCGGGGGATTCTCCAGCACCCACTTCGCGAATTGAAACCATCAAATTCACTCAGGAGTTTATCAACGAAATACGTTTGGCAACTCTCGAGAATGGGAACCTGGAAGACGACGTCATTCGCCGCCTTCGTAACCCTCCTGAGGAGCCAACAGACCTTTCCAATCCTGACATTCGCCTCTCTATTGATCTATTCTTGGCCATAACTAACGCGTCGGAGGAGACATACCACGCTTCTCGTGATGCGATCCTCCGTCGTTATCCGGACTCTGGTATCCTCTCATATCATGCGGTGAAAACGCTCGTTGCTGAAATTACTGGTGTTGTGGCTGTTTACGACGATATGTGCATTAACTCGTGCCATGCGTTCACTGGCCCTTTTGCGCAACTGGAGTCTTGTACCATCTGTGGGGAACCTCGATACGATCTAGCGCATCCGATGTCTTCAAAGAGGAAAGTACCCCGTCAGCAATTCTGTACCATTCCTCTTGGCCCACAGCTCCAAGCACTGCGCCGCTCTCATTCAGGAGCCACAGATATGCAGTACCTGGACCGAAAAATGAAAGAGATCGCTGAAATGCTCAGCAAACCAGGAACAGACGCTGCAAATATTGTTTACGATGACGTTCTGTGCGGCAGCGAGATGCAAGACCTCGCTGAGCGCATTGGAATCACCGGTGACGATACCATTGTTTCATTGTCTCTTGACGGGGCTCAGCTGTATCAGAACAAGAAATCCGACACATGGATTTCGATCTGGATTCTCAACAACTACTCTCCTAGTCAGCGTTATCAAAAGAAACGCGTACTTCCTGGCACTATCATCCCAGGGCCTAACAAGCCAAAAATTACCGACTCTTATCTCTATCGTGGCATTCATCACGTCGCCGCCCTCCAGCACGAAAATAATGGGACTGGGAGTTCACATGTGGGATACAGCAGCGTCCCAGGTCATCCGATCGCGGATCATCCTAGCACTGTCCACAGCGGATGCAGTTGGGATGACTGAGATTGACGGACGCGTTGGTCACCATGGTGCACATGGTTGCCGTCTTGGCTGTCCAATGAAAGGCCGGCACAAGCCCAATGCAGGGCACTACTTCGCTGTGCATATGAAGCCCAATAATTACACAGTGGACGATTGCAACCATCCCGACATCAATATACGTGATCTCAACACTCTTTCATCTGTCGACTATCAACGAGACCTTTCCAAAGTGATCTCCTCAACTGACCAAGCAAATTACGAGAAGAATCGCAAGGAAACGGGTATCAGCAAGCCATCTATCCTCAGCGGACTTGCCAACAGCCTCATGTTTCCCATACCACGCTGCTTTCCTTTGGATCTAATGCACCTTCTCTTTATTAACCTCGGTGAATTGCTGATACCCCTCTGGCGAGGGACTTTACGATGCGACCCAACAGACGATTATGGGTCCTGGGAATGGGCCAAGCTCACTGGAACCGCATGGCAGGAGCATGGCAGGCTTGTCGCCGATGCAACGCAGTTTTTTCCCATCTTCGTTTCATCGTCCCCCACGCAATCCGGCCGAGAAGATATCCAGTGGCTATAAAGCCACTGAGTACTTCCACTACTTGTTTGGACTTGGCCCAGGATTTTTCCGAGCGATACTACCAGCAAAGTATTGGAAAAATTATTGCAAGCTTGTGCACGGCGCTCGGGTCCTCGTGCAACGACGCGTCCTTGGTGTCGAGCTACGAGAAGCACATTCCCATCTCGTCCAATTTGTGGAGGAGTTTGAGAATCTGTATTACCAGCGGCGAGTCGATCGTATCCACTTCTGCCGCCCTTGTATTCACACCCTCCTCCATGCCTGCCCTGAAGTCATGCGGGTAGGGCCTGGTGCATATTCAACCCAATTCACAATGGAACGAACAATTGGCAATCTCGGTCAGGAAATCCGCCAGCCGTCAAATCCGTTTGCAAATCTCGCTCGCCGTGCGCTCCGACGTTCGCAAGTTAATGCCCTCAAGAGTATATATCCAGATTTAGATCCGAGGGCCGGGTTCCATTTACCAAAATCAGCAGTGGATCTTGGAAATGGTTACATCATGTTGCGGCCAAGAGATAGATATCCCATGCAGGTCCCAGAACCAGCGGCCAACGCTCTCTCACAAACACTTGATTTGTCCAAAATCAGGCGATGGGGCAGAGTTCGTCTCCCCAATGGTCAGGTAGCCCGGAGTTTATGGAGCGAAAAGAGACGAACTGGCCAAAAAGTCCGGGTATCTCGCAATGTCAAGGTATGGATTCATGGCCATGACTTTGGAGATCATTTACTGATGCACAACAAGATGTTATTAAACAGACAGATAGAATATGGGGAAGTTCAATTCTACTTCCTATTGTTTGCAACCGAGGGTCCCGACGCATCTCAAGCGCACCCTACTGCCTATGCCCTTGTCTCAGTCTACACTCGTCCGATCCAAGACCTACTGGACGACTCGTCCAATACCCTGTGGGCCTGCCAGTATACAGGCAATGGAGATCTTCGCGTTGTCGATATCTCTACGATTGTAGCCTGTGTTTCGATGCAGCCGCTACCTCCATTCCCGAACGATCCTCCCGGGCTCTTGTTTGTACTGGAGAAGTCTGGTCTGGAGGACTTTCAATTGACCGGCTTTGAGGAGCCCATAGATATAGAGCTCTGAAGCAATTGAATAAATGATATATTGTTCCTACTTTCTTGCAACTTTGGTAAAACGTCGACACCAGACGAGACAGTCACGTGAACTTGCAAGCGAAACGGGCCCGTTTCCCTTTTCCCAACTCTGTCCCCCCCATGATGGACCCTTTCGTAATTGATGGCCACGATCTCTCTTACCACACTAACTCCCGCTTTTCTCAGACTGAACGGGCCTATTTGAACTATGGACAAGCTTCCGATGTGAGTAACGAAACGCTTTACATTTGGGTTCACTCTGATCCGTTTGTCAGTCCATCACTCCACTGTCAAACTCTGTGCTGGCAGCTATTACATCTGCCTCTCACGAGGTGCTGATAAGATCGGGGAATGCGGCATATGCATCCATCAATGTACTCCACTTACAAGCCAAATATGAGTTGCAAGCACAGAGGTGCGTGATTTCATATTTGGTATATACGCGCATATATTTATTCTTTTCCTTTAGAAACCTTGTTACACAGCTCCAGGATGTAATCAACAAGCTTACATCATCTCAAAATCATCAAATGTCACGAATGTCAACTCGTGCGCCCAGCAATGGAAGACCCGAGGTTCTGGTCGTTCCCGACGCACCAGAACCGTTGGGCGAGGAGGAATACCCCGATGTCCCATATTGGTATGATGAGGACTGGATCAAGCACAGTGAAAGACAAAAAATTTGCGGGGATGTTGTTCCAAGACTCGGGTTTCTCACTGACTCGGATGGTAGCCTAGTCACGGAGTCGCGAATCAAAATCTTTACATCGACTGCGAAGCAAGCGTGGAACGAGCTCTATCGCTACCGACTTGACCCCAGTTCTTGGACGAAGAAGACACCGAAAGCCGCTTCCTATCTGGCACATGTACTGAAGACAAGCTTTCCCGAGTTTCGCTACTGCGACGGAGACTGGAAAGTTGAACGTTTCGCTGTCATCAAGTACCCAGACTGGTGTCGTGATGCTAGGGAATCAGGGCGTCTTACCCGTATGTCATTCCTCTCTTGAGATTGACATGTTTTCACTCTTTTCCCTTGTTATATCTTCTATTTTGGCCATCTAGGTGCAAGGCCGTCAAAGCGCAAGATCGGCGAGGCCAGCAACACAAATGACTATCGCAGACGGAAGAAAATGAAGGACAGGTCCACGGTGCCACCTGGCACAGAGGTAATCGACTTGCGTAACGATGTTCCGGCTGGTCCAGTCACCTCGCACAGTACGAGTAGCTTGGCCATCGTTTCTGCCACTCCCCTTCTGTCCACCCCAATTCCCTTGTCGTCCACTCCGATTCCCTTGTCGTCCACTCCGATTCCCTTGTCGTCCACTCCGATTCCCTTGTTGTCCTCATGTGTTACTCAGCAGGAGCCGCCCACTCCAGCCATTGTTCCTGTTCCCGCTACTCAAATTTCTTGTTCTCCTACCCATCAAACCGAAGCTCCTAGCTCTGCCCACATGCCCACTCACACCAATCTCACTGTGTCATCACCAAATGACTCAAACCTATCATCGTCAACATCTCCTCTCGCGCCAAGCAACCAGACTCTGCCCAATCAAGCAGCGGCCAATGAGAACACCACATTGGCAAACTCGGGCGTCTGTGGGGCCTCTGTTACAGAGACGCCACTTGGAGAGCAGGAGGAACGAGTCCCACCGCACCGGGTAAATTATTTGTTACCAACCGGTCATCCACCTTTCACTGACTGATCATATGTCTTTTATCAAGATAAACCCATTGTAAGTACTACAGCTCTGACCCTTGTCAGCGACGGGATCTCACGCAAAGCAATAGGGCCGATCTTTCAATACCGAAACCCTCAATTCAGGTTCCAATGGAGGCGAGCACGACCACTTCTAGCAAAGCCAAAGCTGGCAAGCCCATGGTTGCGTCGCCGACGGTATTAACAGCACGGTAAGATCTAGTTTACCATGAGAATCACTTACTGATGTGCTTGGCACTAGTAACCTCTTTGCGATCGATTACCTCAAGGACCACACTGCAACGATTTCCGAATTCAAAACGGTCTGGGACAAGGTCCCTTCTGAAACCAAAAAGGTGTGTTAATGGTGTATTGCATACGATTTACGTGCTCATATTTTCCGCCAGAAATACGAAGCATTGAGTAAGGAACGGAAAGTGGCATCTCGCCTTGCTACCACCACCACACAATCAAACGTGGCTGGCTGACTGGTGCGTATATCGAGGCCCTATCGCGATGAACATCTGATTTAACTGGTTTTTATTCCCTCTAGGCGTTTGTGATAAGGAGCACGGAGCCTGAGTATGAGGTCGGGGAGGGGACTCGGTTATACTCGGAAGTACTCTGTAAAGTAATGCGTCTGTATGCGTCTGTATGCACCTGTATCAAAAATAGATACATTTGAACATCTCGGTATAGCGCGGTGGATCTCAGCAGGACTCAGATGGCAACAAATTCTGGGTTAATATTTATTCAGATTCTACTCGGAAGAACCCAGATTTCATCTGAAAAAGGGAAATTTTCTGACAAAGGCCGAGGTGGCCTGAGCATCTGACCAGACCAGATTTCTTCGGATGAGCTCAGCCCAGCTCGGCGCCGGTTTTCACTGGGCTTGAGAGCGTGCCCATGATCGTGCTGGTGTGTATTTCGCTCCGGATTCACCGCGCCGGTAAATGTTCCGACAGGTGCGCAAGGGATCCGAACGGAGCGGGACTTGGAGGTGTGGGGTCGTTTGTGGGCAACAGCGACTTTTCGACACCGTCCCGTGTCGTCAAAGCTACGGCTCCGGGCCGATTCCGGGCCGTAGTCGAGATCGGCTAAAGTCGAGGCGAGCCGGTGCAAGCCGAAGTCCTCGCTCAAGAGTGACTCATTTTCACAGTGATTATATTATTTCCTGAATAGCAACCACTCCGTTATGCCGTGTATGCTGTGAGTTTCCATTGGGCCGTAATTTTGTAACTGGTGTACCAAAAGCTGCCAGTGACTTGTGGCGTCCAGCATTGACCCGTCGCAGAGGTACAAACCGTACACACCTCTTCAATTTCAAAATCGTCAATGGCCCACCAAAAGATCAGCTGCACCTCCAATATGGCTTTCTACAGACTTCCGTGATGGAAACTAGGCCCTTGCGATCCCCATGACCATCAAACAAAAAACGACTTTCTTTGAGCTGCTCGTCGAATGCGGGTATAAGGAAATTGAGGTCGCATATCCTGCTGCCAGCGACACGGATTACAATTTCGTGCGCGGCCTCATAGAGAAGGATCAGGTCCCGGATGATGTATGGGTCCAGGTCTGATCTTTTTCCATCCTCAACGACAACGGCAATACTGATGAGATTTTAAGGTTCTGACGCCCGCACGGGAGGACTTGATAAGACGGACTGTGGACTCCGTTGCGGGCTGCAAGAAGGCTATTATTCACATGTATAATGCTACATCCCCATTATTTAGGAACGTCGTCTTCAAAAACTCTAAAGAAGAGACCATTCTGCTCGCGAAGAGACACACAGAACTCGTCCGTCGTTTCACCGACGAGTGCACTGAAAAGCATGGAACTATCTTCAGATATGAGTACAGCCCAGAAACATTTTCGCAAACGGAGCCCGAGTTTGCCGTGGAGATCTGCAACGCCGTCAAGGAAGCATGGGGCAAGGCGGGCATCGACACGTTGAACAAAATCATTTTCAATCTTCCGGCCACTGTCGAAATCGCGCCCCCAAATCATTTTGCTGATCTGGTTTGCGCCTTGCTTGACCACCATATTCCGCATGTTGACTCAGATGGATGCAGGTGGAATACTTCCACACTCACATATCCGAACGAGAGAAGATTCTCATAAGCTTGCATCCTCACAATGATAGAGGCAGGTGCCAGAGTTCTTTTCCGTGACATTTTCCTAACCATGCACACAGGGACTGGCATTGCAGCCGCTGAGCTTGGCATTCTTGCCGGAGCAGACCGCGTAGAAGGTTGCCTCTTTGGAAACGGGGAGCGTACAGGGAACGTCGATCTCGTCAACCTGGCATTGAACTATTACACCCAAGGCATTCACCCGAATGTCGATTTCAGTGACATCCAACACGTCATCGACGTTGTCACCCAGTGCAATGACCTACCCGTCCATCCCCGACACCCGTACGCCGGAGAGCTGGTATTCACTGCCTTCTCTGGTTCTCACCAAGATGCCGTCAAGAAAGGCTTCGAGGACCAGGCGAAACGGCATGCGCTTGCACGCTCCCATGGCGAAAGCGAGATCTGGGACATGCCATACCTGCCCATCGATCCGGCGGACCTGGGTCAAACCTACGAGGCAGTCATCCGCGTCAACTCGCAGTCGGGCAAAGGCGGCATTGCATATCTCGTCAAGCAGAACCTACACCTTGATCTCCCGCAGAAGATGCAGATCGCTTTCTACCAGGTTATCCAGTCCATCGCAGACCGCGAGGCCCGTGAAATGACCGTCGATGACATCACCACTGCGTTCCGCTCGGCTTATCACTTCGGAGGCGGCATGCACGAAGGACGCCTCTCCCTGCGCTCCTTTAAAGTCTCGTCTGCACCGAACCCAGATGCAGCCGATGAAGTAGAGGATGTTCGCCAGTTTGATGGGACTGTCTCTGTCGACGGCGTGCTGCGTGTTCTCCGTGGGGACGGCAACGGACCCATCTCTGCCTTGCTCAACGCGCTCCGGACTCACCTCGACGTCGACCTCGCCCTGCGCGAATATACCGAGCACTCGATCAACACGGAGGCCGATTTGCAACACTCACGCGCGGCGTCGTACATCGAGCTCGTACCCGCAAATGACCGCAAGTCCGCGCGCTCGTGGTGGGGCGTCGGCGTCGACGGCGACATCGCGGGTTCCGGCCTTCGTGCCGTGCTCTCCGCGGTGAACGCGCGCATCGGAGATCGTCCGCTGCCGGAGCTCAAGCTCTCCGTTGGGTTCGGCACGCGGTCCGGCCAATCCGACGTCGCGTCCGCTATCCTCAATTCACTGGGTTTGGAGTTGCCGCGGCGCTTACAGGGCGCATTCTTCGAGGTCGTGCAGCGTGCCGCGGCGGGTTCGGGCGGCGAGATTGCACAGGACGCTCTGAGCGCGCTGTTCAAGGAGACCTACGGTTATGGCTCTCCGTCGGGGCAGTTGTCGCTCAAGTCCTTCGAGCTCGACCGCGATGAGGGAGGAACACGTCTCACAGGCGATTTCGTGCTCGAGAACAACATCCAGAGCTTCAAGGGTGTCGGAAATGGCCCGCTGTCGGCATTGCTTGAATGCCTACACAGATTCATCGACGGCTCACTCGTGATTCGCGAGTACTCGGAGCACGCGCTTGGTCAGGGAACGGAAGTCGGCGCTGTGAGTTATGTCGAGCTGGTTTACGAGGCAGCGAAAAACGGACAGACGCGCAAATCGTCTGCGTGGGGAGTTGTCTCCGATACGGATATTGCAGCATCTGGTCTGCATGCTGCGATGTCGGCGGCGAATCGGGTGGGCGTGGTCTGGAAAGCACCACTTAAAAGACCCTGTCGGAAGCGAAGGAAAGGAAAGGAAAGAAGGAAAATCTTGAATGTGCATCTATCGTGTCTATATGTATACGAAGACGAATCCCAGCACCCTCCCGTGCTTTTCCTACACCGTTTTAGCCCATCGTATCCGGAACTCGAAGTCATAACACTGGTGGCATGGGCACGACAGGGTGATCGTTCCCGATGTAAGGGCAGCCCGTGCGCTGGGCTCGGAACTGCCGCATCGGAGTGCCTGGAGCACCTGTGCACCGCGAGCAAGCCTCCATTTCCCATTCTCCATTCTTAACCTTCCTTTTCCTTGCTAGCATGGTGCCACCACCACTGCTCTAGACTTTCAGATTTTCATTCTCCCCTCTTTTTCTGACACTTTCCCCATTTTCTCCTTAGCTACCACCCATGTATATAAGATAGCTAGCTGGCTACTCAGCGGGGGATAATCAATGGAAGGAACCCACTTTTACTACCCAATAACTGTCTACTAACCTCCTCCCCTTGGGACGAGCCATAACCCCAACTCGCACTAACCCTTACACCGATACTTCGACAACATGTCGCGTCCACATTTCAGACCCGATCCCTTCAAAACTAGGGCCTACCCAACCATGATCCATTTCTCAATGTCCTCGAGACCATGCGACGATCCGGCCCACATTTCTTTCATTTTCTTTCCTGTCCCTGCTCATGTGTCTACATATCCTGAAACGGCCCCGCGAATTTTTTTCACTTTCTGAGTCGCCTCACATTGTGCACCCATTTTCCATCGAAGCACGCTAAGGCGAGTTCGGGACGATGAGAGAGACCCAGGTAGAGGAGGAAGATGAGGGGAGAAGGACGGACAGAGCAAGGAGCGATCGGAAAGAGCGCAAGCCACAAGAGCCACAAGAGAGAACGAAGATGGGAGAAAGGGTTGAGGACCCGGTAGCTCCAGCGAGCATCCGCAGATCGAAACGAGCGAGACTAGACGAGAGGGTTAGTAGGAAGGATGATGAATGCGATTAATGAGATTAATGAGATCAGGGATTCTCGGGGGTACGAATCCACTGCTATTTCTCGAGAGTGTCACTACTGAGTGACTCTACTTTGGCTGTCCCTGCTCCGGAAAGTTAACAGGGTAAATAACCTTATCGTCATTTTTAGAACTAGGGGGTGACCTGTGAGCGCGTGACCGGTGAATGCGAACCGAAAAGGAGAATATACCAATCAGTGAAATAGAATTCATGCGGTTTCGGGGAGGGAGGATAACGGAGGGTGCACCTACCAACGGGAAAAGGTACTGTGTGAGCCCAGCCAGCTGAGTGGACGTTGCAGACTGACATGCGCAGCATTTGAGAATGCGGCGGCTGTAGAAACAGAACATTCCATGGAAAGAATAGTTGTCCGCGATGGAACTAGAAAGTGTTCAACATGGGAGAGGGAGTGAAGAAGGGAGGGCAGAGAAGGCGAGAAGAACAGAAAGGTGAGGCAAGACGTAATGGGGCGATGGATGTCTGATCGGAAGAACAGACGCACGATTTGTGGTGCAAAGTGCAAATGCCATCGACTTTGAAGCACGAATGCTCGGGGGTGGGGGGCGTGAAAGTTGGAGCACGGTGAGTGAAAATGTTGTCAACCTTGAAGCAGAAGCTGTAAAGTGCCAGGGAGGGGGCGCGAAATTCGGAGAACAGTGAGCGAGAGAGGGGGGAAGAAGATGTTGCGCACCAATGCCCTGCAGGGTAGGCCGAGGGGCTCAGCCGAGTAACGCGAAGTTGGCGAAGGAGTGCTGGAAGAGGGAGCAAAGCAGAGATCAGCCGTATGCATGAGGATGGTTGGAGGTCGTCTTTGTCAATGGGATGGCCGAGGCCGAGGACGGGGGCTTCGCAAACTGCGAACAGTGAGCGAGGGTGAGACAGTGCAGCGAGGCTCACATGGACGACGAATTGCAATTGCAAATGCGGCCAATGTTCGGCAAAGTCCGTTTTTTTGGCTGGTGGCATCAGGAAAAATACACAATGCTTTTTGAGCTTTATAAAGTCTTTATAAAGTCAAAAAAGGTAAAAAGTCAACAGTCATTTAGACCGACCCAATTCCCAGAAAAGTCATGATACAAAAATCCACTATGAAGCCAAAAAACTCCAGAAAAAGTTGTTTTATGACCTTTTGATTTTAGAAATTCTCCCTATAAAGCTAAAAAGTTCAAAAAGTTGTAAAGCATTTTGTATTTTTGCTGATGCTGCTGACATAATACAGTACAGTTATCGACCATCCTGTTCCCCTTGCCTTGATCGCAATAGAGCTTGCCCCAAAAAACAGGTCGTTCTATGTCGGGATCGCAGGTGGATAGAAAACCGATGTTTGAAGTGAGTAGCATCCTGCAAGCTCTTAGTAGGGTCAAGTTCATGTGTTGCGGACTCATTGAAAACTCCCAAGCTACCTTGCTCTATAACACTTCGCTTGAGTTTCGTGACTCTGAGAATACGGCCACTCATGGTGACCATCAACGCTCCATGTTGTCCCACGTAACTCTGCCAGTGGGGATTTTGATTTCAATGGAGATGGGGTTGTGGAAGTGAGCTGAGACGAGAGGAAGTAGATGATGGACTTCAAGGCATATACTTACCCCACTGCACTAACGATCCCTCCTATGTTTTTGACTTGGACCGGCAATGTTGCGCCTACTCTATCATTAGGTCTGCCGAGAAGAGCCATGTGTGGACATTCTTGGCGGCGACAGCGAGATAGCGAGATATCATGGTATTCGTCTGCGACTATCTGATTACACATCTCATAAAACCTCCCAGGTACAGCACACCGCAGAATCTTATAGCAAAATAAATATGCCGTCATGAACGTTGACATTTCTGCCAGCAAATGGTCGCTGTATCCAATTGGAGACCTGAGAGGAGCCTTTGTCCGAAGGCGGAAGACAGATAGACACAGCACTTAGCTAGAGAAGGACAGGAACGGAAGGCACATTGGATAGGTACAATCGCCCGAAGATAACTAGCTTTCTCCACTGTTACGTGTAAATCAGCGGTTTTGAGCCGTCACAATCGAGTCATGTTTGAGGACCCGTGCAAGTTCGACGTATCCCCTGACCAACGCCAAATACAGCGGAGTCGAGCCATTTTAGTCCTTCACCGTGGCGACAGCGCCGTGCTCGAAAAGGACCCGTGCGAGTTCGACGTGGCCCCAGGACGACGCCTCATGCAGCGGAGTCGATCCATTCCCGTCCTGCGCCGTGGCGACAGCGCCGTGCTCGAGAAGGACCCGTGCGAGTTCGACGTGTCCCCCGGACGACGCCCAATGCAGCGGAGTCGACTCATTCCCGTCCTGCGCCGTGGCGACAGCGCCGTGCTCCAGAAGGAGCCGTGCGAGTCCGACGTGTCCCCAGTACGACGCCCCATGCAGCGGAGTCGACCCATTCCTGCCCAGCGCCGTGGCGACAGCGCCGTGCTCGAGAAGGAGCCGTGCGAGTTCGAGGTGTCCCCCGGACGACGCCCAATGCAGCGGAGTCGACCCATTCCCGTCCGGCGCCGTGGCGACAGCGCCATGCTTGAGAAGGAGCCGTGCGAGTTCGAGGTGTCCCCCGGACGACGCCCGATGCAGCGGAGTCGACCTCCCCCCGTCCTGCGCCGTGGTGACAGCGCGGTGCTCCAGAAGGACTCGTGCGAGTTCGACGTCCCCCCGGGACGACGCCAAATGTAGCGGAGTAGACTTGCTGTCGAAGCCCAAAGCTTCCACATCCTGTGAGTGCTCCGTGATCAACCATTTAACAATCCTGTGCAAGCCACAGAGCGCCGCATAATGCAATGCCGTTCCTCTCAGCCCCGATGGAATTTCGCCTCGTTTGGTTCGCCAGGGCACTCCTGGGTCATGTATCCAGACCCACACTGCAAGATGTGCTTTCCTTGGGTCAAACAACTGCTTCATGCCATCTTCCACGTCTTGCGACACATCCTCGAACCGCGCATGGTCGACCCAGTGCTCGCCAGCATATTCAACAAGAGGAAATTTCCGCAGGCTGTCGTTCGTGACGTCTTCGGGCAGGTGTAATAGAGTGCCTAGACACACTCGTGCGAAAAGATTGTGAGCCGGTGTCATAGAAATGTGGTAGTCGGAAATGGTGTCATTTACTTGGAGAAAGCGGTCCGAAGTCAAGAACTCCTTCACTGAGAAATGTGAAAATTGTATCACTTGCGTATCTTCGACGTTGACGACCGCAAGTAAACTTGAACATGCTGACAACACCGCATCCACCGGATCGTCCTCGCGCCAATCCTCCCGAAATTCCGGAATTGCTCCTGCCTCGAAATCAAATGCCAAAACTTCCGCGAGTTCCTTGACGCGGAGTGGGCGAGAAGCCACTGCAACACACTGGAAAATCCTCTGTGCGAATTCCTCGTCGCTTTCTTTGATCTCTCGCAAGACCCGCGCATATGTTTCATCAGCGTTTTTGGTACGTCTGCCAGACCTTCCGATACGACTCAAGTGGCAGCTGCGAAGGTAGTCCACTTGACAATCCACCCATCGGAACCTACATCACACGGGTGAGCGAGAGTTGTCAGAGTTCGAGTATCGCGCCTTACATCCCGTGGGAATTTTCAGTGAGGACGTCGATGACATGTTGCTTGTCCTGTGTTTCCACCTTCGCATCCGTCGATCATTGTTAACGACTGACTTGATATAGCGTGGATGTCATCACTATGTCTCCCCTCATCGTGTAAAGAAATGGAATGGAAGTCAAAGAATGAAGGAATCGACGATGTCGGCCTCGGGTCTGCTCGTGACACATATGTGCAGATTCGGAATTTTTGAATCGATGAGCTCCGCTAGAAAATCTAGAACCTTCTGCGGGGAGGCATCTTGACGGGTTGGGCATTCGTCCAAAGCATCCACGATCAGATAAACTGGATGACGTCTTGGGGATTCCATTATGTCCTTTAAACATCGGACAAGCGCGGCATCGCTGGCATGTTGTGATCCTTTCCGTGTTCTGAGAACAACTTGGAAATAAGATCGTAGTACGAGTCGGATTGATAACAAAGTTGGACCAGCAATGAGAGAGCAGCCCACGCAGGCCCTCTTTTGTTCGTCCTTAAAATCACAGTAGAAAAACTAAGGCCACAGGCTGAGATTTCCGCATGTCATTGATGTCCTGGATGATAGCAGAGCTAGCCGACATCATAAGTTCTCGGGGGGACAGAAATATGGAGAAGTCCACATACCAAAGCACGCTCTTTCCTGCACCCGCTACGAAAGGGAGAAGACCGTCAGTCTCAGCGGAGGTGGATGAATGGGCCGCGACCTACGTATGCCACGAATCCAAAGAAAAGAACTCTGCTCAGGTGACTTCCATTTTGAGAACGTTTCGCCGTTGAGAAACCATGCTGCAGTTCCGGGGTGGCGCAATTCGTTCATCTCGTTCTGATTTTTCCATGGATCAGGCGGAGAGAACCAATTTCGAATATCCTGCGCCAACTTGTCACCTGCCAGACAATTTCAGCGCGTTCAGTGAGCAATCGAGATATTGGAAATGACCGACGTCTCGATTTGTTCCCATCGCTCGCGATTTGTTGCAACAGTCCTAGCGCTCCATCAGACACAGAGCTATCTAGCTGTCTTCAATAAATCGAAATTTACCGCGCACTGCCTTTCCATCTATAGAGAGTTCTGTTCAACACCTAAATGATGAAAAGCCAGGTACGTTTCTCACCTTGGACGAGACCATCGGTGTGCTCGAGAATCTGCGCAGTGGCTGTGAGACCCTCGATTACGTTCAGTTGATTCAGTTTCTGCAGTGCCACTTCAATCACACTGTCTCCCGAAAGTTTCTTTCCAATCTTGACTGCATTGCATTCAGTTGAGTGTCATATCAGCAGACGCGGACTTACTCAATGGGTTCTGCTTGATGTCTTTGGTCGCCAAGCCAAGCACGTGCAGCAGTTGCGCCATCATTTTCACGATCAATTCGACCATCGCTCGTTCAAGAGTGACTTTAGTATAAATCTCGAGGCGGTTCAGGGCTTGTTCGATCAACTCGAGCAGTTCAGCGAGCGCGTCGTGGCTCGCACTGACGTCCTTTGCCGCCTGGTATACTTCGATGACACAAGGATACATAAGTGGAAAGTAAAGAACACGTACACCGAGTAGGACAGCGAAGGCAGCAAATATTGGCTTCGCCGGAGGGAATGGCTATAGAACAAGGCATCAGACAAGTACAACACCAATCAGCATGTCCGACGCACCACGCTGATAGCGTCACGGAGGGCAGTGTTGGTGGAAAGTGTATACAGAACGGAGATAGTAGATTTGAGCGATTTCGCGATTCTACTGTCACCTCCTCGGGATCGAGCGAAGGCCTGTGCTTGTTCCCGGAGGACATCCGAGACGGACTCGAGGGAGTAGGACTGCTCGAGTTGTTTGGTAAGTGGGTGCTCTGCCCATGGTTTGCCCGTCTGTCTTGCGTACTCCTCCAAGGCAGACTCGAAGAGGGTGGTAAAATTGGAGGGCTCGGGTTCTGACTGGTGACTCATATCACAAGTGGGGGGAGGAGGATCGTCAGTTACGAGGGGGTGATGGGGAGATAGTAGAATGCCACTCGTCTGATTTATGGCTGATAAGAGGACCCAGAATAGACGGGCGCAAAGAACACGTTGCACGCATGCCGGTACCACCGACAGACTCTGCGCCGGAATGATGACGTAAGGAGACCCGGACATCGGAGCGCCGGAACCCTTTGAGCGACACCCACCTCTTCGATGACGCACGACCGACCTCCCCGATTCTAGAAGCCCACTGACAAGTTGGAGGACTTCTAGTGCGATTTTCTGGCATTCACTATTCGCCTCAACACGTTGTAGGATACACTCTACATACCGCATCTGTCCGACCCACATAGCTCGAAACCTCCCCACAGCACTCAGTTTTGGGACGCTTCCACAGATCCCCAGCACGCTGAATAGTCCATGTTCCACGCTGAGCCCCATGTTGTTGGCTTTGACATTGGTCAAAGTAGGGACATCCAGACTGTAAATAAAGAGTAGGATACTGTCGAGAAATGGCATTGTTGATTTCGTGTCCCCAAGAACGTCTGCTTAACAAGTCTAGCAGGGGTGTGAGAGAAAGGATGCTCCACCTCGACCCCTTGGAAAGTGATGACAGTGAGAGGAACCTCTCAAAAAACTTCTCTTTTTATCTCAGTTAAGCGATACACCGACAGGACTGATGACACATGCAGAGGTGGTGGAAACACACACAAAAGGCTAGAAGAAAAGTAAATGAAGTATCGGATCGGAAGGGAGCGGATGTAGAGAGACCGTTTGGCAAATCAAATGCAGATGGCATCAAGTGGAGGGCAGATAACTACAACAGACCAATAGGTTTACTTGAACTATCGAAACAGGTCAGCAAAGAAAGCCCGAGACATGATATCAAAAGAAAACCAACGTACGTTCTTCCCGTCTACCCACTTCTTGTCCCGAACTTCAAGATCCCATGCGAGCGCAGCCTCGAAGAACGCCTTTTGCTCCGCGTTGTCCAGGTCAATACGCTCATACGTGTAACTTTCCCAATCAGGGGCAACCTCGACGACCGGTCGAATTTCCTGCCCGTGTGCAATGAGCGCGCCCGCGATAATCGAGTTGTTCGCCGTGCCGAGAACACCAACAGAACCGAACAAATACTTGCGCGAGGCCTCAAGCCGGTTGAAAAAGCCACCAATCTGATTCGACGACATGAACGTCTGCGTGAGCTCCTCGTTGTACTTGAAATCCACACGCCAAAGCGAGTAGCATTCCTTGTCAAAGCTGCGCGCACGCAATCAACCACCCATGATTGAAAAGAACAAGGAGAAACGAACTTCTGGTAGAGCCACTCGAGCGACCCGTCAGCGCCGCACGTATATGTATTGGAGCATGCGCGTTTCCAGTCCTCAAGGCCGGGGTCGATTTGGGAAGGAGGTCAAGGGGGTACTTCTCCTTCGGTGCCTCCTCGTACGGCTTGTCGTCATCTTCATCATCCACCTCTTCCTTCTTGGGTTCCCTCTCGGCTTTGGGCTGTGCGGGTGCGGCGGGTGACTTCTCCTTCTTTTCCTTGGATGGGGGTGTGTATTGGGGTGCCTTCTCAGCGAATGTCGTAGAGTCAAAGATTGAGGTGAGGTTCGGCTGGTTCACGATGTTCTCAAAGTCGCGGAGGACGTTCGGAAGTTTGACACGAAGGGTAGCGCTGACGGTCGTGGTGAAGGCATGTTGAAGCTCGGCGGCAAGCGTAATGTCCGCGAGAGTGATACGTTCCGTTTCAAGGAATGTGCGGTTAGCGGAGTGCTTTTCGAGGAGTGAGGCGGAAGTCAAACGGTCTTCGAAAACGTGTGGATCTGGAAGGGCATTTGAACAGAATTGAATCGAGTGAGGATAAGTACGCACGGGCTTGTTGTAAGGGCTAATGCTGCCCTTTACGAGCTGAAGGATAGATAAGAGTGTCAAAAAAGTCTTCACCAACAACGGTCTCGCAGACGCTCTCCGGCTTCTGCCGCGCACCGTCACTCCGCTTTCCCGCCCGCGTCGGCCCTGTGTTTGCCTCTGCTCTGCCTTCCCTTACATACGACACTATGCCGCTGTTCGCGATGGTCGTACACCGCTCCCGCCGTGCCGTTTGTGCCTCGCTCGACCCAAACTTGGGTACACCCAAGTAATGCCTCACACAGCAGTCCGCCATTTCTGCCCCTTCTAGCAGCCCTGGCGTCTGGACCCGCCGTTCCCGCACTCCACCGACACGCACTCTTTGCAGCGCCGCAGCGGTCGCTTGAGATAAATGTTTATAGACACATGCGCTGTTCTCAGCTGTGCTAATTTTTTATTGGGGATTTGGCCCACAGCGTGGCACGGGGCTCGCAGGCTCGCCTTTAAACATGGTCATATGTATTATCTTGGGCGTGGGACAGACGGGCCGGACGGGTATATGCGCAAGCGCGCAACGCGCAACCTGAAGATCACCCCATGTACAGGAGCTGGGGATTCCATTGAGTCAGGAAGGAGCAAAAACATGTCCCTTGAAACTCTGCTCAAAGACTCGGACATGGCTGTCCCAGTGGCAAACTTTATAGAGATGTGGAGATTCCAAAAAATGTGGTGAGCACTCAAATAAAGTGATGAACCCGACCTAGACAGAAAACATAGTCGAACAACGCTCGATACAAAACGTTGCGCAGCGAATCATATCTTTCCCCCTCGAAATGTCAGGAACTGCGCTCGAACTGCGCTGACGTCCCCCTCAAAGACTCAAGTGAAACGGTGACACGGGCAGCCACACGCGCGAGCGCCAACTCTGCCCTGCCACACCAATTGAAGGCATTCCTACATAGGTCACCTGGTACACTGCCATCACGCTCGTCGATTTCGCTGAAGTAAACGTTTCGCAATATTGGCCTGAGTGCCATGGAGAAAGTGGCTTGGATACGTCCCAGGATCATGTTACAACACATAAGAAATGTAGATATAACCCACGTGCTACGTGGGGTTTTGTACCCCGAGGGTACACGGAAGGACTCCAAAAAAAGTGTTGTAACGGGAAGTAGCTGGAGAATTTTCAACAATTCGCAACACGTGAACTTGACTGCCAAGAGAACAAGTATGAGAAGCGAGGAAGATGGATTGCTTGCACATGCGAGGGTTGCGTGATATTGTAGGTGGGTGAACTGAGAATCTCCAACACCGGACAATTGATTAGGAGATCGACCAACGCTTTTGAAATCGCCAGCGGTGGAAACCCTATCGAATAGGTCGAATAGGTTGGCTACAAGGAATGAGGGACCAAGTAATGCGGGCTTGGAGAGGAGAACATCCGAAGTTTCGGGACATTACAGCGTCCCGAGAAAGGTGATGGGGGATGCGACCGCGAGGCCAAGCTCGCAAGGCCAGAGCTTCGAGATTGCATGTCTTCCGGACGTTGTCATCAAAGTGGTGCGTGACCAGGCTGCGGATGCGGAACTCGCAGGGAACATAGCATAGCCAGCGTCTCCAGATTCGGCGTCTCGAGGAAGCGGCCACCGGCGCGTTCCGCGCGCGCGCGAGCGTCTCGGAGATCCATGCGGTATGCGGTGCTCGTCTGGTTGCGGAGATCCTGGCTCCGCGAGCGCGACGAGGTGAAATATTCGTGCGAGCGTGAGCACCTCGGGCGGCAGAATGGAAATCGGCGCGAGCGTGTTGCGGTGCGTGAGCAGGGCGAGATTGAGAAGCATTGCAGCGTCTATTTCTATCGACTGTGGAGAGCGCCACGGTGCACGCGCACGGGGTTCGTACGACGGATCGGAATTGGTTCAAGAGGGATCGGGGTGGGTTAAGACTACATCAGAAAATAAGGGACCTTGCGCGTCGCTTGGGACTGAAGGGCCAGCTGAGGAAATCGGCCAAGGTGGATACATGTAGGCGCATTCCCACGTCTCGTGAAGGAAATGGGCTGTGATGTCGCTGTGCGTCGTTAATAAAAGAAGTCGATGTTGTATTCTGGGCATGACTGGGATAGCGGTCAGCGACGCGCCTCATGATGAGCTCTTTGTTGAGACTTGAGAGCATGCCCATGATCGTGCCGGTGTGTATTTCGCGTCAGATTCACAGCGCCGGTAATGTTCCGACAGGTGCGCAAGGGATCCGAACGGAGCGGGACTTGGAGGGTGCAGGGTCGTGGGTGGGTAAGGTGCCTGTCAGCGACAGCCGCTTGCTCTCCCTCTCCCTCTCATCGTCCACGTCCCGTCACTCCCGTGTCCCAGAGCTGGTATTCACTGCCTTCTCTGGTTCTCACCAAGATGCCGTTAAGAAAGGTTTCGAGGACCAGGCGAAACGGCATGCGCTTGCACCCTCCCGTGGGGAAAGCGAGGTCTGGGACATGCCATACCTGCCCATCGATCCGGCGGACCTGGGTCAAACCTACGAAGCAGTCATCCGCGTCAACTCGCAGTCGGGCAAAGGTGGTATTGCATATCTTGTAAAGCAGAACCTACACCTCGACCTCCCACGGAAGATGCAGATCGCTTTCTACCAGGTTATTCAGTCCATCGCAGACCGCGAGGCCCGTGAAATGACCGTTAATGATATCACCACTGCGTTCCGCTCGGCTTATCACTTCGGAGGCGGCATGCACGAAGGACGCCTCTCCCTGCGCTCCTTTAAAGTCTCGTCTGCACCGAACCCAGATGCAGTCGATGAAGTAGAGGATGTTCGCCAGTTTGATGGGACTGTCTCTGTCGACGGCGTGCTGCGTGTTCTCCGTGGGGACGGCAACGGACCCATCTCTGCTTTGCTCAACGCGCTCCGGACTCACCTCGACGTTGACCTCGCCCTGCGCGAATATACCGAGCACTCGATCAACACGGAGGCCGATTTGCAACACTCACGCGCGGCGTCGTACATCGAGCTCGTACCCGCAAATGACCGCAAGTCTGCGTGCTCGTGGTGGGGCGTTGGCGTCGACAGCGACATCGCGGGTTCCGGCCTTCGTGCCGTGCTCTCCGCGGTGAACGCGCACATCGGAGATCGTCCGCTGCCGGAGCTCAAGCTGTCCGTTGGGTTCGGCACGCGGTCCGGCCAATCTGACGTCGCGTCCGCCATCCTCAATTCACTGGGTTTGGAGCTGCCGCGGCGCTTACAGGGCGCATTCTTCGAGGTCGTGCAGCGTGCCGCGGCGGGTTCGGGCGGCGAGATTGCACAGGACGCTCTGAGCGCGCTGTTCAAGGAGACCTACGGTTATGGCTCTCCGTCGGGGCAGTTGTCGCTCAAGTCCTTCGAGCTCGACCGCGATGAGGGAGGAACACGTCTCACAGGCGATTTCGTGCTCGAGAACAACATCCAGAGCTTCAAGGGTGTCGGAAATGGTCCGCTGTCGGCATTGCTTGAATGCCTACACAGATTCATCGACGGCTCAATCGTGATTCGCGAGTACTCTGAGCACGCGCTCGGTCAGGGAACGGAAGTCGGCGCCGTGAGTTATGTCGAGCTGGTATACGAGGCAGAAAAAAACTGACAGACGCGCAAATCGTCTGCGTGGGGAGTCGTCTCCGATACGGATATTACAGCATCTGGTCTGCATGCTGTTATGTCGGCGGCGAATCGGGTGGGCGTGGTCTGGAAAGCACCAGCTTAAAGACCCTGGCGGAAGCGAAGGAAAGGAAAAGAAAAGAAGGAATATCTTGAATGTGCATTTATCGTGATATGTATACGAAGACGAATCCCAGCACCTGTACAATACCCTCCCCGTATCCGGGACTCGAAGTCATAACACTGGTGGCATGGGCACGACAGGTGAACGTTGCCGATACTTTGACAACATGTCGCGTCCACATTCAGATTCGATCCTTTCAAAACAAGGGCCTACCCAACCATGAACCACTTCCTAATGTCTTTGAGACCACGCGACGATCCGGTTCACGTTTCTTTCATTTTCTTTCTTGCCCCCGCCCATGTGTCTACATATCCTGAAACGGCCCCACGAAAGATTTTCACTTTCTCAGTGCCAAACATGCACCCATTCTCCATTGAAGCACGCCAAGGCGAGTTCGGGACGATGAGAGAGACCAAGGTGGAGGAGAGAGGAAGACGAGGGGAGAAGGACGGACAGAGCAAGGAGCGATCGGAGAGAGCGTCTGCGAGCGAGACTAGACGAGAGAGGGTTAGTAGGAAGGATGAGGAATGAGATTAATGAGATCAGGCATTCTCGGGGGTACGAAAATCCACTGCTATTTCTCGAGAGAGTCACTACTGAGTGACTCTACTTTGGCTGTCCCTGCCCCGGAAAGTTAACAGGGTATATAACCATATCGTCATGGTTAGAACTATCGGGTGACCCGTGAGCGCGCGAGTGCGTGACCGGTGGATGCGAACCAGAAAGGAGAAGATACCGATCAATGAAATAGATCTCATGCAGTTTCAGGGAGGGAGGATAACGGAGGGTGCACTTACCAACGGGAAAAGGCACTGTGTGAGTCCAGCCAGCTGAATGGACGTCGCAGACTGGCATGCGCAGCGTGTGAGAATGCGGCGGCCGTAGAAACAGAACATGCCATGGAAAGAATAGTTGACCGCGATGGAACTAGAAAGTCATCAACATGGAAGAGGGAGTGAAGAATGGAGGGCAGAGAAGGCGAGAAGAACAGAAAGGTGAGGCAAGACGTAATGGGGCGATGGATGTATTGGAAGAACAAACGCACGATTTGTGGTGCAAAGTGCAAATGCCATCGACTTTGAGGCGCGAATGGTCGAGGGGGGCGTGAAAGTTGGAGCACGGTGAGCGAAAATGTTGTCAACCTTGAAGCGGAAGCTGTGAAGTGCCAGTGAGGGGGCGCGAAATTCGGAGAACAGTGAGCGAGAGAGGGGGAGAAGAAGATGTTGCGCACCACTGCCCTGCAGGGTAGGCCGAGGGGCTCAGCCGAGTAACGCGAAGTCAGCGAAGGAGTGCTGGGAGAGGGAGCAAAGCAGAGATCAGCCGTATGCATGAGGATGGTTGGAGGTCGTCTTGTCAATGGGATGGCCGAGGATGGGGGGCTTCGCAAACTGTGAACAGCGAGCAAGGGTGAGACAGTGCAGGAGCGACATGATTGCAATTGCAAATGCGGCCACTGCTCGGCAAAGTCCGGTTTTTTTGGCTGGTGCTGACATAATACAGTACAGTTATCGACCATCCTGTTCCCCTTGCCTTGATCGCAATGGAGCTTGCCCCGAAAAACAGGTCGTTCTATGTCGCGATCGCAGGTGGATAGAAAACCGATGTTTGAAGTGAGTAGCATCCTGCAAGCTCTTAGTAAGGTCAAGTTCATGTGTTGCGGACTCGTTGAAAACTCCCAAGTTACCTTGCTCTATAACACTACGCTTGAGTTTCGTAACCCTGAGAATACGGCCACTCATGGTGACCATCAACGCTCCATGTTGTCCCACGTAACTGTGCCAGTGGGGATTTTGATTTCGATGGAGATGGGGTTGTGGAAGTGAGCTGAGACGAGAGGAAGTAGATAACGGACTTCAAGGCATATATTTACTACCCCACTGCATTAACGATCCCTCCCTCCTATGCTTTTGACTTGGACCGGCAATGTTGCGCCTACTCTATCATTGGGTCTGCCGGAGCCATGTTGTGGACATTCTTGGCGGCGACAGCGAGATAGCGAGCTATCATGGTATTCGTTTGCACTATCTGATTACACATCTCATAAAAACTCCCAGGTACAGCACATCGCCAAATCTTCAAAATAAATATGCCTTCATGAATGTTGACATTTCTGCCAGCAAATGGTCTCTGTATCCAATTGGAGAGCAGAGAGGAACCTTTGTTCGAAGGCGGAAGACAGATAGAGACAGCAATTAGCTAGAGAAGGACAGGAACGGAAGGCACATTGCATAGATAAAATCGCCCGAAGATAACTAGCTTTCTCCACTGTTACGTGTGAATCAGCGGTTCTGAGCCGTCACTATTGAGTCATGTTTGAGGACCCGTGCAAGTTCGACGTATCCCCCGACCAACGCCAAATACAGCGGTGTCAGCCCTTCATTGTCCTTCACCGTGGCGACAGCACCGTGCTCGAGAAGGACCCGTGCGAGTTCGACGTGTCCCCGGACGACGCCCGATGCAGCGGAGTCCTCCCACCCCCGTCCTGCGCCGTGGCGACAGCGCCGTGCTCAAAAAGGACCCGTGCGAGTTCGACGTGGCCCCAGAACGACGCCCCATGCAGCGGAGTCGATCCATTCCCGGACTGCGCCGTGGCGACCGCGCCGTGCTCGAGAAGGACCCGTGCGAGTTCGACGTGTCCCCCGGACGACGCCCCATGCAGCGGAGTCCTCCCACTCCCGTCCTGCGCCGTGGCGACAGCGCCGTGCTCGAGAAGGACCCGTGCGAGTTCGACGTGGCCCCAGGACGACGCTTCATGCAGCGGAGTCGATCCATTCCCGTCCTGCGCCGTGGCGACAGCGCCGTGCTCGAGAAGGACCCGTGCGAGTTCGACGTGTCCCCCGGACGACGCCCCATGCAGCGGAGTCCTCCCACTCCCGTCCTGCGCCGTGGCGACAGCGCCGTGCTCGAGAAGGACCCGTGCGAGTTCGACGTGGCCCCAGGACGACGCCCCATGCAGCGGAGTCCTCCCACCCCCGTCCTGCGCCGTGGCTACAGCGCCGTGCTCGAAAAGGACCCGTGCGAGTTCGACGTGGCCCCAGAACGACGCCTCATGCAGCGGAGTCGATCCATTCCCGTCCTGCGCCGTGGCGACAGCGCCGTGCTCGAGAAGGACCCGTGCGAGTTCGACGTGTCCCCCGGACGACGCCCCATGCAGCGGAGTCCTCCCACTCCCGTCCTGCGCCGTGGCGACAGCGCCGTGCTCGAGAAGGACCCGTGCGAGTTCGACGTGGCCCCAGGACGACGCCTCA
This sequence comes from Russula brevipes, assembly GCA_022496215.1. Lineage (NCBI taxonomy): Eukaryota > Fungi > Basidiomycota > Agaricomycetes > Russulales > Russulaceae > Russula > Russula brevipes. The sequence goes on along the minus strand of WTXF01000316.1, from coordinate 518 downwards.
TGCAGCGGAGTCGATCCATTCCCGTCCTGCGCCGTGGCGACAGCGCCGTGCTCGAGAAGGACCCATAAGTGTTCGACGTGGCCCGGGGACGACTCCTTATGCAGCGGAGTCCTCCCACCCCCGTCCTGCGTGGTGGCGACAGCGCCGTGCTTGAAAAGGACCCGTGCGACTTGGACGTGCCCCCGGGACGACGCCAAATGTGCGGAGTAAGAATTGGCGCTGAAGCCCAAAGCTCGCACATCCTGTGAGTGCTCGGTGATTAACCATTCAACAATCCTGTGCAAGCCACAGAGCGCCGCATAATGCAATGCCGTTCCTCGAAGTCCCGATGGAATCTGCCTCGTTGGGTTCGCCTCCAGGAGGGTTCTTCTGGTCGTACATCCAGACCCACACTGCAAGATGTGACTTCCTTGGGTTAAACAACTGCTTTATACCATCCTCCACGTCTTGCGACACATCCTCGAACCGCGCATGGTCGATCCAGTGCTCGCCAGCGTATTCAGCAAGGGGAAATTTCC
>WTXF01000315.1:0-26037 GCA_022496215.1 Russula brevipes | reverse complement strand
GAGAAGAGGGATGTCAGAACCGATGGGAGGACGGGAGAAATTGAAGTCCGAGACGAACTCAAATAGCGGACGCTGGATGTTGCGTCGTCGTGTTGGCCCAGTGCGTGAATTTTCCGACTGCAGTTCTAAGTTCTAAACCTATTTATTGTCAGCGAAAGTTAGGGTAAGTCGAGAGGACCGCGGCAAGATGATAGACCTTTGTCCTTGCCTCATTAGCTCCGATGTCATACAGCCTGACCATCTGGATAACAATAGTAGAGAGGGTCACACCAAGTCCCATGAAGCAGCTAATAAGAGGTGGCTGGTCTGTCTGGCAGTGTCTGCAATGAGTGATGAGTGGGATGGCATGAAGGTCATAATGTTTGTAAAAAAAAGCCCGCCATCATCACCTCCAGGCAAATGGTAATAGTATGCTGCTTCCAACTCAGGACCCTCCTGTTGGTTAATGGTAAACTGGTTGAAAAAGAGCAAAACAGTTGTGAAGATGTACAACCACCCAACCACCCATGGCTAGGTAGCTCAATAGGTAGAGCACCTGGTATATATAGATTCAGGAGGCCTAGGTTCAAACCCAAGCCTGGTCAGTTAAATGCTGCCAACACCTTGCACAGGAGGGCCTTGTGGCTGTAAAGACAGCACACCGTGTACGCCACAGATGGCAAACATGACAAAATCCAGCCGTCGAATATCCGAAGTCGGGATAGCAAGAAACGGGGCATGATCAACGTTGTCACCTGTGACAAGATAAAGATTGACCATGTTGGCTGTGTTCCGATAGTGCGTGGTGTGTATAATGTGTATTTTTGCACGAACATTTGTGTGCTTCCAGAGTTTGTGACGTGCTGCTTGTGATCGTCGTTCCGAGGCTTTTCCGCACCACCACGTCTTTCGTCATGAAGACATGCCATCGCAAAAGAAAATGGCACCCATTCAAAAATTACTGTACCACGGGCCTCGGAATCCCCCCTCCGAGTGAGCGAGTTACGCACACTGTCACTTAACGCTTTTTTGAAGCCCCTTAAAAATCGAGTCCGAAGAGTCCTGGTTCATTCGACCCGTAGCCGACTCAACGGAATCGATTTCGTTGATAAATGTGCCATACATGCGGATTGCAATGGCAAAACATGAGACAATGCGACGGATCGCACAAGATATGTCACGTTGCGTGCAGACCCACGTGCATATTCTAACCACGTTTATCAGAAGCCAACGTGTCGGCTGTGCGTGCACTGGTCCACGCGTCGCTGTACATGAGATGGCTGTAAACTGGACCAAATGGTCCGCAGACCGCGTGTCTATCCGATGGCCCCATCTGAGGCAGGAAAAAAATTTCGTGTCCATGCGTGAAAAAAAAAACAAATTGAAGGAGAAATGGTGAGCTCGGGAGTCCGTACAGGGCATTCAGTGGGCATTAAGAACCATCGCGGCAAAAAGTACAAGGGACATAATCGTATAGTAAACGGCCGAGGAGAAACGACGCAGGATCAATAAAAAAAAAAAAAAGCTCGGAACGATGCGTCAAGCACGATCCGATCGAACATCATGATGCTTGTGATCAGGGTTACCACGCAGGATCCAGCCAGCGAGGTGGCTGTAATGCGGCAGAATCGCGAAACACGACCGGAGTCTTTCTGGTTAACTTCAGACCTGGAGGACTTCTTGCATATTCTATTAAGCGAAACCATCAACCTCCGCCGCCGGGGAAACAAGGGCAACGCAGCCCAAGAAAGAAAGAAGGCTTACCAAGGGAAAGAGACTACTGAGCTGAACACACAAGGGACACCCGCGGATCGGTCAACGGCGTGAAAATACGTAAAAGAAGGGGAGAAGGCCGCGACGCACCAGCGGAGTTTGGAAGTCGTCCAGTTCGCCTTCGACGGTTTCAGCGCCTTGAACGTCCGTGGTCGATGCCTTCTCGCCATGGCAGCGCTCCCCTTTGGCTGCTTCTGCGGCTTGTTCCTTCAGTTTCATCTTCTCACTTCTTGTCCATTCGTGAAGCTGGCGTGACGTCTCGTGAAGTTTGAAGCTGTACCAGTCATGGAACATCAGAATAAGAATTCGAAGCCAGTCAGAGGGAAAAGAGAGGAACGTACTTGATATGCGTCATGAGATCTTTGTACGATGGATGTTGGTTCTGCTCTTAATACAGAGGCCGATGATCGAATCACGGAGCAAACACAGTAAAAAAAATAAGCGTGCTTACCAAGAAAGCTGCATACGATTTTGGTCAACGAGCCATCGTAGGCCTCCCATGTCCGCTGACTATCTGAACATGCTGCCAAAGAAATCTGTAGACGCACAAGCCAACGATGAGTGAAGTGAGGAGCACAGAGCACAGAAGTAAAACCAACCACGGTCGGAATGTTCGGGTTAGGGCCAGGGAGGCACCACCCGTTGCACTGCAAGCGCGAAAGAGGAGACGTGCAAAACCGCGGCGAGGACGGCATTTCGTGATTTCGCAGATAAGGTGCGCTGATCTCGACGGGGGCAGGCGCGACGCGTCTGTCGATGCTCAGCGGGATGCTGACGAAAACGGGCAAAACGGAGCGTTTCTCTTCTGTAGACCTGCTTTGCGCCAGGATGCTGGAGATGACTGGGGATGGACGGGGAGCGGGATCCGGGAGAAGAGGATCCTGGATGACTGTAGTCATGCACGTGTCAGCCCTCAAAACAGGTCCTCCCAGCACTGGACTGTTGCGAGAACTCACATGCGGCATTTCTTCGCACTGTCAATGTCATGAGGTTAGCACTGATGATCTTTATTACGGGAGGGCAGCAAACCTGTCACGTTCTGCCACGAGTTTGTGCGGCGTTTGCCCTTGGAGTGCCAGGGAACGTATATGGAGTTACAGTGATAGTGCGGAAGATCGAGAAGAGTTCCAGAATGACAGGTGTCCAACAATGCCTGCACGGCGTAGGTCAGAAAAGTCCGATACAGGTGGCACGACGGACGTACGAAGAGAGAACTGCCCGCAGGTAAAGGTTTGACAAGGATGTCGTTCAGTTCCTGTACGGGACACTTAGCACACGTCCACGCGCAATATCCAAAGGCCGCGACTCACGTTATCGATAATAATTTCTTCATCGATCGTGATGAGGTCTAGCAGCAAGTCGATCAGCGTTCTCGTGGGTTTGCAGGGGATGGTGGAAATCTTGTGCTTACACTCATCCTGAAAATCTTCTTCGTCGAGGTCCTTCGACGGCTGCTGATTGGAATGTCCAGAGACTGGCGCCGACGTCCGAGCGGGTTAGCCACAGGACATGCAAAGAATGGCCATTGAGCGAACTCACAAAGAAACGTGAAGCGGTCCCCGGCAGCAGCATCCGCAACCAGGTTCCGCAGTTCGCGCAGCTAAAAAGAAGTCTCAAAGTCAGTCATCCCAGGTCGAGACAGTGGAGCGCATCGCGGGGAAAAAAAAGGGGACTGACAATGTTCTCGCGCGTCGGCTGGAGATGGTTGGGGAACGCAGGGTCGTCCTTGATCACGGTGATGTCCTCTGGCCGATATCCGTATGCGGCTGCGAGGATCGACACAAGTAAGCTCGGTGAGCGAGCGAGCGACTGCGAGGGAACATACCTATCAGCACGCCCCGGTACCGGTCAACATCCTGGTGGGTGTTGAGGAGCTCGCCGCGGTATGCGATGCCGATGAGCAGCGCACGGCGCCGCGCGGATGGGGCGGTGACCTGTGCCACCGGTGCTGCCGCCACGGTGGCGGCAGCACCCAGCGCTCCGTTGCTATCGGGTGGAAGCCCCCTTTCGACATCGGCAACGCGAGTACGGCCACTGGCGAACCGACGTAGGCGTTTGACCAGCCGGCATGGGAGGGAGACAAGGGAGGAGGTCAAGGAGGACCGCTTGGGGCTCGTTGGTGGTGGCGGTGATTGGGGCACATGGGTGGTGGTGTCATCTCGTCGTCGCGGAAGGTATGTTGGGATCGGATATGAAGGAGCGAAGGAGACGAAGTTGCCCATGGGATATGAGGTGGTGGCGGAGAAAGGGTGGGGGGTGAAAAGAGGATGTGGTGGCTTGCGGGGGAGAGATTATAATGAAGCATGGGGAGTATATGTATGTAAGTGAACGTGAGGAAAAATGCCCTGCGTCGCGGTTGCGAGACATGGTGGTTCGGGTGCGGGCACGCCCCACACGAGTTTGGGCTGTGCGCCAACACGGCTCAACGTGGGAAGGGAAATGGAAATATCAAGATCTGTCTCGCTTGCACCTTGCACGAGGCTGCTTGTCGACTGGCGACTGGACTGTACGGCATTCACGCACTAAAATACAGCATTTCAAATTGAATAACTCGGCTGTAGAGGGGACGGGATATCCCGTTGCAAAAGAGTATACGGTATGGCTACAGTGTAGTGCTTCTATCAGTTGCGCAAACAGGAATAACTTATTGGCTTGAACATGAGCGGTGGTGAGTATACAGCGAAGTGTTCCGGTTACATGATGCATAGATAGGAAATAAGAAAATGAAAACGAAGAAAAGGTGCGTCACAGGAGAAGCATGTCGTCCATATCCTGATCACAGCAACCATCAGAGGGGACCCCAAGGCAGGCAAAACTACCAAAAGACTTACCAGCCTCGCCAAGCTACTCAGTTGTGGCGCCTGGAAGTTGTTAAGTTCCCCATCGAAACCAGGCCCTTCCCCGCGCGCAGCTTTCTTTTTCTCATACCGGGTATATTCGTGCAGCGCACGGCAATTCGTATGGACCTGGAAACTAAAACGGTGCAAATGCGATCGGATAAGCGCTCAGCGGACCGATGGCGGGAATAAGGTGGAGGTGTGGCGCACTTCACATGGGACATCAACGCCTGATATGATGGGAGTGGATTTATTTCTGTGATTGATCAATGTTAGTCCCATCCATCGCACACGAAAGGCCAAATTATGCGCTGACTAAGGAAGTCGCACAGCACCGCTGTGAGGGAGCCCCGTGGTCCTTCCCATGCACGCTGCAAATCGGCGCAGGCAGATAAAGACAGCTGGCGGAAGACGTGTGGCCTCAGGAAAATGTCATTCACGAACGCAAAAATGGCACCCACCACGGTTGCGTGCGGCTCCGAGTTATAATCACACCAACCATCACACACGCGACAATCTGGAGAGTCATATCGCTGCTGTGGGGATGGGGATGCAATCGGTCGGTAAGCCGATCGGCCTCGAGCCTGGTGTGGGTCCGCTTCCACAGACATTTCACGTTGATTTCTCGAAACGGAGCTGGCAATTTCGGTGTTGGCTCGGAACTGCGAGCCTGACGGTGTGCCGTTGTGTCGGCGGCTGTCCAGGACGTTGGCAATCGAAGTATGCCGCCGAGATGGCAAGGCTGGAAGCCCGAAGAATCCAAACGCAAGGTTACGCCCTAGGAAGGATATTCGTTGGAGTGGCAGAATAGGGAAGAAAAGACCCACCAATCCTGTTTTGCAGCGTTTTTGTACGGCGATCACCTCTCGATATCCACGGGACATACACCGCATTGCAATAATAATGCGGGAGATCGAGCATCGTGCCAGAGTGGCACGTATCGAAGATAGCCTGAAGCACGCGGGTGGGTGTACAATAGCTGCAGAATCAGAGAGTTACTTACCACGAGGAAGCAATCATCTGGAAGGCCATCGACAAGGATATGCTTGAGTTCCTAAAAAGACTATCAGGAACTGTGGATCTCCCAGGGTGAAAGCGACAGGTTATTACATTGTCGATGATGCGCTGCTCATCACATGTGATGATGACTACATAAAGTCTATATCGGAGGGTGTCCTGCGGGGAGAAAGAGAGTAGACGTACCTTCGTCCTGACCATCTTCTTCAACCTCGGGCTCATCATACGAGGGTTGTTGGTCGGAGTGGCCCGAGTCTGTTGAACGTTAAATGGGTGAGGGTGACGTGAAGGGTCAGGCCTATCAAGCGGGAACGGGAAAGAAAGGACGCACAAAGAAATACAAACTTGTCACCAGGGCCGGCACCCGAAACAAGCCGCCTCAGTTCGCGAATCTGTCACACCTGTCAATACAGGTCACACAGATTGTAAATAGAGAACGACTCTGACCATGTTGGCACGGGTTGGTTGAGAGAGATCAGGGAGGCTGGGGTCATCCTTGAGGACGGTAATATCTTCTGGGGAGTATTTGTAGGTTTCTGGGATGAGAACTCGGGTCAGAGGAAAGCAAGTGCGTTGTGCCCAGATAACTGTTCACCAAGGAGAAGCTTCCGGAAGCGCTCAACATCCTCATGGGGACCTTCCAACGGCGTCCATATCTTGGATTGGGTGAAGAGGTACGAAATACCGACGAGAAGGGCTCGTCTCTTTGGGGTTGGGGTTGCGCCGGTTGCTTCGTCTTCGTCTTCCGTTTCGCTGTCCTCGCTCTCGCCTTGGCTCTCGCTGTCCTCGTGCGGAGGAGTGGAGTGACCGGCCCGGAGTAGCCGGGGCCGCGTTGTGCAATAACGAAGAAGGGAGCTGAAAAGCGACCCCATGGTTCACAGGCGTGGAGAAGGTCGTGTGGACTCGGAGTGAACGTGGAATGGTGAGGGAATAACAACTGGAGTGCTCTCGTCGTCGTCATTCTTATACTGTTCTTATAAGGCGCCGCTCCTGGGAGCAGGAACGAGCTCGGCAGCGCCGGCGCCATCCGCGCGCGCAAATGGCTGATTTGAATGTGTCTAAATAAGGCATGAACTGACAGCTCCGGTTCTGACGTCCGGGCCCGGGGAACGGTTGCTGAAATCGCCGGTCCACTGAAGTGCTTTCCACTCTGATCATCGGAAAACGAGGTTTGAAGGTGGAGAGTGGTTGCGCTGAGCGAGCCATTGGTGCATCAGTGTTGACCAATACGCCGGTACAGCACGTATTACAAGTACTACAGTAGACGGATCCGATGATCATCGCCTCGACCACAGCCCGTCCGCCAAGGCCCGAGTCAGGCCCTTTCCCCCTTTCCCTGATTGATTGTACCTTCGCCTTCGCACCACAAAGCTGTCCACACACCTTTGATTACCCTCCACACTTTGTTCCTTGTCCAGCAGTACCGTAAGCACCATCCACGCATTCAGGCCCCTGCATCCTGCGCATCAACGTGCTGTGCTAGGTTCACACACCTTCATAATGATACTTCTTCTGGCCAGTTTAGTGTGTTGACTCGGGATTTTCGTCACAAGTTTCCGCACGGTTGGCGTGAAGGAAATCAAATAGAGAAACTTGTGAATGGATCCAGATTCCGAACGTGATCTGGGGAGCAGTCGCATCGCGCGTTCCTCGATGCCATGTATTGGTCGGGTGCAAAGCTAGAGGAGAAATGTGTATTAGTGAAACATGTGACAGGGAGCTATCATGGCCTACATACTCGTCGCACCCCCCGGACAACAATACATGTGCATTGATGGATGTCGATCGAGGCAATGAAAGTACGGCATTGCCTTTGTGAGACATGCTTAACATCGATCATCATCACCATTTGATCGGGCGTATGAATAGCAGAACACATACCTGGGCATAAGACAACACAGCCAGCCGCATCGAAGCCGGCACATCGTGCGCCCATCAGCTTGGACAGGTCCCGATCCATCTAACCAAGTCGACGCTGAGCGCTGAGGTCTCGTTCTGTGTCGAACCGCCATTCAGGATCCTAGATGGAGGAGGAGGCCGTGATAAGAAACCTGGTGTGTGCACCGCATGACAACGAGCGTCAGTCATGGAGCACCAATCAATACTGCCTCTTTACGGAACGTCCTTCGTTTTCGATAGCGCCTACGAGAGTAAACAAAATAGATCCTCGGCTCTACATACACAATGATGACCCGCACGGAGGTACACGGTCCCCTGAGACTGGCCCCCATCGACTGGTGATCCGGTAATGGTACTAATGGATGTGAATCATACCCTTGGGCCTTGATCATACCGTTTGTACTTTACTGTTGATACTTGGAACGTTTAGGTGATGCAAATAGGTACGCCCATATCCTCTTCTGCGCGTGCGGTACCTGCCGCGTCTGCCGCCGCATGAGAGTCGGTTAGCTTTCGTTTTAGTAGTAGAGAGGCGGTTTCTCTAGAGTGATCGCTGTAGGTGAACATTGCCAGTTTTGGTACATGATCACGTGATTTCTTGGCCACGGGCTTTCTTCACGCATCCTTTGTTTGCCATTTATTTACGAGAACGAGGTGGCGTACGTGTATGTTACCTGAGCTATGTGTTGTAGCGTAGTTGGCCGAAATTCTCACGTTTCACGTTTCACTTCACGGACAGTATTTTTCATCCAGTATGCTTCTTCACTTCGAACTTTTCCGTCGAGTCTGCCACTAAGCAGTTGAGGAGTACCATTTTGTTGACCCATCCACTCCTGTCTACGATGTTCTCAGCTACTCCTGCGCGCGCGCACCGCAAATGCTGCGAACATTTCCTCCACAAGAGATGGGTGTTTCTTCCCGGGTTTGGCGCGCTAGCCATCGTTTCTTAAGCTACAGAAGGTCACTCGCCTGCTTTCTAATCGAATCGTTTCGCGCACGATGTTCCTGAGTGCCACGCCCTCGAAGTGGATTTGGTAGGAAACGGACGGTGAACGCTCCGCCATGGATAAGGCGCGTACAGCTTCACAACTGCTATCAGTTGCCATACCATGCACGGTCCCGATGCCCAGTGGCTGTGAACGCGGGATAAATGCCAATTGTGGTCTACCCTAGGTACTCGCGTATACTGTACTGTACAGCAAGTTCATGTTCCTCATGATTAGTATTCACACCCCATCTCGAATCACGACCAAATATCCCTCACACTTGCTTCGTTACAGTAGGAGCTGTGCCCCCCACTCCATACCCGCAAGGCCTGGACCCTGGGTACTTACTCCGGTCCTAGTTGCCCCAAATGGCTTCCCAACCGCGCTTCCCTTTGCGGCACTTACTGACCTTACCATGTCGTACTGTACTCAACAGCCACGTTTTTGACAAATGCACTGCCCTGTGAAGTTTGACGTGGGCCAGGCAAATGGACAAGCCGACAAGCGCCCACGAACAATGTGCTATTTTTCGGGCCCAGGCTTTTAGATACCGATTCCGCTGGTAATAGTCCACCCTGTCTCTGCACGTCTACTAGTAGCACGCGTCACAGGTGCAAATTCGTCATTGCTTGCGCTGTTAGCGGAATGCCATCAGGAGTGTCGGGACCAGCTGGGATTTCGTGTATTATAGTGTTAGGCGAGACCGCGAGAGAGGCCATCGTGCGGTGCAACCGTGCAAAGCAACTGCGACTGCTCAATAGCGCTCAATATCGCTCAATATGGAAAAATTGGATCGAAACCAACCCTCTCCACCCCACCACATACATCCCTCTCGTCTTCCTCCCGTCCCCTGCCTTCCCTCTCATCCCTCCCCCCATCCTATCAAGTCCCTCTAGTCTGTCCATACTACATGCATTCTAAGCCCCCCACCTCCCTCCCCCCTCTCCCGTATCACCCACCCCTCCGGGGATACTATCACAATACATCCAGCTGTTTTCGTTCTATGACCGACGCACCTGATCCCTTAGGTAGGCCCACTTCCCCTAATACAATACTAAACTGACACAGGCTCACTGATTAGATCCTTTATTCTCTGGTGCTAGCACTTGTTACATGCTCACCAATTTGTTGAATGTCCTGATCAGGTAGCCGCCATGCAGGGAGGCTGCGGTGTGTGGCATGTCATAGCCTGAGGTAGGATGACCCTAGCTCCCGGAAAGCTACGTGGCTTTTAGTCAACTCACATATTTCAGCAGGTTTTGAACGTACAACGCCATGTTCATGCTTGGGTGGCCCGCTCCCCGCTCCCATCAAATTTCGTTCGCAGCATGGGGCCCGGCTCAATTGTTCCCTTGCGCCCCCTTTGATCCCTGTAGCATCTTTCGTTGCATGTGGTATCCTCACCTGGATAATTCCTTGAGGAATGTTCATCCCAGTCTGGCGAGCATGAAGAAACGTGGTCATGTAATTGCGATCACCGTCGCTCGCTGCCATCGGTCACGTGGTCCCACGTTCCCCGGAAGGGCGCTACGATACTGGCGGCCTAATATCGATATCCTCTAGCTCGCAAATCGCCCGCCCCGCATCATGCACAGTCAAAGATCATTCCATGGATCTTCCTGGCAAGAAGTACGTGGAGTTCCATCAATGTACATATGGCGAGTACCTATGCGAATCTGAACTTAGACAGCCAACGCGCAAGACGATAATGACTGGGCTCACGTCCCCACAACTTTTTTTGTGCCGGCTCCGTCCCGGGATCGACTCTTTCAACTCAACGCGCCCACCCCCAATGGGCCATCGGTGTTGGAATTCGGCAGCTTGTAACAAGTGCGTCGGGTTCTACCAAACGTCTATCGCCGTGACGTATACTGACATGAATGTAGGTCATTCAAATGCAAGATGCCGGCCCAGTCCATGTCCCTTCACTGTTTATCAACCCAGTGCGCCCACTCCCGTACAGCCACGCGTACCGGGTCTCAGCACATGGCCTCCAGTATGGTTCAACTGTATCGAAGCGACTATTACCACGACTTATGCCAATATCGACGTAGGTGGTTCAAATGCAAGATACCCCCGGGGCTCGTCTACCTTCACAGTTTCTTGTGCCGGTGTCGTCGCGGGACCAAATCCGTCAACTCGATCTGCCCATGCACCAGTCTGAACATAGACAAGTCAAGTGCAAGATCCCAGCCCAGCTCACGTCCCTCCGCACTTCACCATGCTACTCTTCCAAGATCGAGTTCCTCAATTCAATGCGCCCACGTTCCACCAGCCACTAGCGTGTGCTTCCAATATCAGGCAACAAGTATGTTGGGTTCTTGTCGAAGTATCTATCACCGTGACTTATGGCGGCGTCAACGTAGACAGTGCAAGATTCCAGCGATGTTCACTTCCCCTTCCAGTCTGCCATGCCAGCGTCGCCTCAGAATCTCGCCCGTCAACCCAACGCGCCAATGTCTCTACTGCTCCTGGTGTGCCCTAAATCTAATTGTAGGGTGCAATTCCACCCCAGGCAAGAGCGAGATCGACATTTCCGGTCGCACTTTGCTTACTCGCTGCCCTGTCCCTTCCCCCGTTGCCCCTGGAGGGGCAGTCGTCAAGGTGTCTACAAAGTGCATTGGAAAAGGAACCACCAGAAACGTGATCAAGCTCCTGTGCGGCGCCAAAACGTCATATCTAAACCGGACCCGCTCATGAAGTTGGTCCACTGGGATGCGTTGACAGTCGAGTCGGCTTCAGAGATTTCACTCTCGATAGTCAGGATCACGGCCGAGAAAATAAACAAGCTCGGTGTTTGGGAAGGTGGATGGGGCCGCCGTGCGAAGTTTAGCCAGTGAGATGCAGGATTTTAACCCTGCTTTTTGTACACATGGCGTCGTGTCTCGGACGAGACGTTACGTTACTCGTGCTACGTTAACGTCACGTAGAATCTGGGCCTGTGATTACTGCCCGTGGCACCGTTCGAAACCACGAGTAATGCCATTTTTCGGGCCCAGGCTCTTAGACACTGATTCCGCTGGTAATAGTCCATCCTATACCTGCGCCTCTACTAGTAGCATGCGTCACAGGTGCAAATTCATCATTACTGGCGCAAATCCCATATCAGGTCGGGACTACAGTACTAGTAGCTGGGATTTCGGTATTTTCCATCACGTGACACACGCCCGCGGGCCATCAATATTGTATTGCGGTATTTTGATATGATCTCAAAAGGCCTTAAACTTGAAGAAATTCTTTCTATCATGGTACTCCACTTCGCGACGAACTCGGGGGCTGCGAGACAGGGGAGCGCGCGGTGGGCTGTGCCTGCCACGGTTCATCAAGCGTGGCAACAACGCCTGGGAAGTGTGGCTTTTGCGAGGGTTGTAGGGACGCGTCGCGTGGTGTGGGCAGCGCGGGCTAACGCCTGCAGCGCACTGAGAACGTCGCAGAAGAGCAATGTTGAAGCATGATTAACGCTGCAGGGTTGGCCTTCTGAGTCCGCAAGCGAGTTACGTTCATTACGAAGGGCACGAATGCTTTTCATGAAGCTTTTAACCGAACAATCAATGTGATTTATCTGGTTGGGTTCATTCTGTAGAGACCTCAAACAGTGCAGGTAGTCGTACTTCATTCTTGTACGCAGAGCGTGGGTGAGTGAATACCATTATCTCTGCATCCCAGTGTCTCATCGCTAGCACGCACTGGTCAGCTAAGCCTACATCATGTCGGCGTTAAACTTACAAATGGATCCCTGATCCTGGAGCCTAACAAGTTAGCTCTTGCCGCATGAACCCCCAACATATCGCCGGCTGGAATGTATCCGTTTCCTGTCATGGCGGAGCTCGTTTTCGACGCACCGACCCTAAGTGCACCAGGCATGACTGGCATCACATACTTGGCAGGGAGCACGGCTGCCGTTGGGGTGCGACTGCCATAGCAGACACCGCCGCGTAAATGCACAGCAAGCAGTTTGGAACGGTGCTTGGATCAGCCCATGGACAACTCCGCCTCGATCGTGGACGGGTGATATAGTACGCCACCTACTTGAAGCCCAATAACCGATCATGATCATCAGAAGACTTCTCGATCGTCCCTCAAATCGTTTCTATGTTCGCGAGTAGCCCGGAGTGGAACGTCACGGTGGATATCATTTGGAGAATTGGTTGGGTCTGTTATTTTGTTATCCTGCCAAGACATTGCGAAGATCAATGACGCGCCGCCGTAACAGTACAGTTCAGTCCCGAATCTTGTCAGGCCATGGGACGCAGCGCCAGCAGACAGGCGAAGGGGCTTCTCCGAATCTTCACTCTGGACAACGGGGTTGTATCAAGACGTAGGTCTCGCAATTCTGGACCCTCCATTCCAACTGAAAACAGGCCAGCTCGTGGTTACACCACCTGCAGCTGTAAGTCCGCACGGCAGTGGAATCAGTTCTGCGGGATCTGCATGTTTACTCAAACTCCTACACGGGATCAGGCTTACCGTTCAGTAGACATGCATTATAGTAAGCGTTATGTTACGCACCGGATTGAGTACGAAATCTTCCCCAAGGAATCATATGGAAGATGTCAGGCTCGGAGTTAATGCAGGTCTTGGACCAAAGATTCCATTCCCGCGACCAAGCAGGAAAGACCCATGGAGACAGCAACCGAGAGGCCAGAACGATGTCACGTTATACAGTCATTCAGGTCGAGAGGTTGCCGGTTGCCCGTCAAGTCGGCATCCGGTGAAAGTCTAACAGCGGTGCGACTTGGGTGAGCGAGCAATGGAACCCAGCAACATTTCTTCAAAATTGAGCACGGTGCCGACATCCAACGTCATTCAGTGTCCATCGTTCATTCCCTTCGCTCTTGCGAATGTGCATCTAGACCAACAAATGCCCATTCGGTAGTTTACCAATTAATGGAGGCGTTGCGTTGAGCGGAAATGCCTCACTCGTGAAGAGACGTCACTACGACGCCGCCGCATGAACAACTGGGGGCCGACGCTTCCGGAATTGATCTCCGTAGCTGGCGCCACAGCTACAGGAAGAGAAGAGCTTCGTTGTTCCAGGAATCAAGTCACCACGTCAAAGCCGGAGAATCGGCTCAAGCGAACATCCGTGCAAATGGGGCCTTTGATGTGCATCTCTCGGTCAAGGGAATATGACCCGGGCCGAGTGTGCAGCGAAGCCGTGATTCTCCGGGCTTCAGATCGATGGGAAGCTGCCACGCAGTTGAGGCAAATACAAAAAAATGTACAGTGATGGGTCAAATTGTCGCATGGAAGTTGAGGCAAATTCTCTGTGATCGGTTCAACTCCGCATATTGCTTATGTAATAGTACGTCATGTGGTTCGTTCGAACTGCTTTTCATGTAAACGCCGAGGGCATTGGAACAGCAAGAAAGGCCCAACTCGACTAGTCTTATCGAAGTGGGGCAATACCTTGGGCTCTCGTTTAACAGGGCGCGATCTTTCTGTTCATGTACCTCGGCACGTCGATGCCACACTGCCGTGCGCGGGCATGCGAGTCCAGCGGCTTCGAACGGAAAGTGAACGTCCGGTTTTGTTTTCATATGGGGTCCTTGTGCGTTGCTCGTGGCGTCTGCACGACGATAGTGCAGTCCATGTCACTCTGTGTCTTCTTGACCTCCGCATCTTCTCTACTTGGGCTACATTTTGCCGATAATGCGTGTCTGCGTATACCGCGTGAATCAAGCCGCTGCTAGATGCACAGGACCGATCTCCTGGTTACTTTCCATGTCCAGAGACCCCACCGTTCCGTTCTGCATATAAGCAGTCTCAAAACCAAGGTAAACTTCAGCAGAGGCCCACAGCGCCTTTGACTTGTGTCTTTCAAAGTTCTCGCCTTCAATCTCTCTCTCTCGCCGTAATGATGCGGCTTTTATCTCTCGTTGTGACTCTGGCAGCCCTCTCTGGGAAGGTCTCTGCCGTCGCCATTGGCCCGACTACTGACCTCCCGATAAAAAATGGGATGGTATCCCCCGATGGGTTTTCTCGCGCGTAGGTCACTTGTGGCTGCTATAGAAAACAGAACGCTAACCTCTGCCTTTTTTTGTAGTGCCGTCCTCGCTGGTAATTCCTTCCCTGGTCCCCTTATCACGGGAACAAAGGTAGATAACCTCCTAGATCTGTTCCTTTGACACTTTTCAAGCTGTTCTCACCAGACTTCCAAATTTTCGATCAATGTCGTCAATTCACTGAACGATACGACCATGGATGTGGTAACCTCTATCGTTAGTATCTTTCCATTTGTAAAGTTACGAGAATGCGACTCTTACACTGTGCAGCATTGGCATGGTCTACTCCAACAAAGTACCAATTATGCCGATGGTGGCGCCTTCGTCAATCAATGCCCTATTGTGCCCACGGCGAACTTCAATTACCAGTTCAACGCCCAGGGGCAAGCGGTATTGCAACTCTCGATCTCCGCAATTTCTCGACAACTAATTTTTCTGATTTTTAGGGTACATATTGGTATCACAGTCATTACGAGGCCCAATATTGTGACGGCCTGCGCGGGCCTCTAGTCATTTATGATCCACAGGACCCTCACAAACAGTTGTACGACGTCGACAACGGTGAGTTAGGCGTCGAGCATCATATGAGCTCTGTATCGGCTCATTCTTTTACAGAAGACACTATTATCACGCTTGCGGACTGGTACCACTATGTCTCGGCACTGGTACCGGATGTACCGTAGGCGTATCTCCTGCCTGATGTCCTGGGCTAACAATTTTGAAGTCTCCCTGACTCTACTTTGATTAATGGGAAAGGTCGTTATTCCGGCGGCCTTGCTGTTCCCCTTGCTGTGGTTGGTGTTGTCAGTGGCCAACGGTCAGTGCCATATCCATTCCTTTGAACTGAGGAGCAGATTAATAGACGAGTGCTCTAAAAGCTACCGACTTCGCATCGTCTCTATTTCGTGCGATCCGAACTACAAGTTCTCGATCGATAATCATCGGTTGACTATCATTGAAGTCGATGGTATCAACGTTCGGCCTTTGCTTGTCGATTCGCTTCAGATCTTCGCCGGTATGTAACGTTGACCACATTCCCAAACATTCTGACTGACACACTGAATCAGGACAACGCTACTCTGCTGTTGTAAGGCAATTTCGTCGATATCCCCGTTGGGACGAGTGTCTTATCCGATTTACTTACAGCTCAAGGCCGATCAGCCGATTGCCAATTACTGTGAGGCTCTTCTGCGGCCCGTTGAGTCTGAACTTTTCTGATTTGATTTCAACATGTGCAGGGATCCGTGCTTTGCCCAATATAGGAGAGAAAGGTTTCGCAAATTTCACTAATTTGGCCATCCTCCGCTACAATAAGGCTCCGCCTTCCAATCCGACCCTCCCCCCTGCGAACGCACCTCAAGGAACTTTGCCACTTAATGAGACCGACCTACACGTAGGCTCTATGTGATCGTCTCACGAATACGACTAACCGTAAACATATACTTGTCTAGCCACTCGTTCCTACACCCGTGGTAGGTTCTAATTGGCTGATTTATGATTCCTTGGATAAATGTTAATACGCAAATCCAGCCCGGCAAACCCTTCCCTGGTGGTGCTGACATCAACATCAACTTAGTTGCTGAACTTAGAACTGTGAGTGTTTTCTGGGTAGTGAGATATCGTTGTTCTTATCACACCAATCACGAACACCTCAGAGTCAACGTCCCGCGTTATTCTATGTTAATAACTCCACCTTCACTTCTCCGACCGTCCCTGTGCTACTCCAAATCTTGAGCGGCACACAGAACCCGTCAGACCTTCTTCCAAAAGGGACTGTTTACGGTCTTCAAGGTAACAAGAGTGTCGAGATAAGCATTCCTGCAGGCGCACTCGGTGGACCGGTGAGCCGTGCAAGTAGTTACGGAGTTATCCCTGGATCCTGACCGCAGGGCGTGTCAAAGCATCCTATGCACTTGCACGGGCACGCGTTCCATGTCGTCCGCAGCGCTGGCAACTCGACTTACAACTATAACAACCCTGTCGTCCGTGACGTCGTGAGCATCGGCGGCGGGAACGACAATGTCACTATCCGATTCTTCACAGACAATCCCGGCCCGTGGTTCCTGCACTGCCACATCGACTGGCACTTGGAAAAGTGAGCAGCCCATTTCTTGTGCTCGTGCCCCAGTCTCTTCCTGGATGCCAATGTGCTGATTTTTCTCCAGGGGTTTCGCTGTGGTCTTTGCTGAGGATATTCCAGCGATTCCGTCGCGAATCAAACCACCTCGTAGGCCCGAACAGTATCCTTGACCGTGCACGCGATGGCTCACCAAAGCGCGTCCTTCCTTCCTTTAGCCGAGTGGAATGGCC
Organism: Russula brevipes; assembly: GCA_022496215.1. Taxonomy (NCBI): domain Eukaryota; kingdom Fungi; phylum Basidiomycota; class Agaricomycetes; order Russulales; family Russulaceae; genus Russula; species Russula brevipes. Next base: position 9,231 of record WTXF01000315.1, on the reverse strand, counting down.
TTTGCCAGAAGTTCAATAAATTCAAAGGCTCTGGAGGCCGCGGCTGATAGTTTACAAGCTCCGCGTTTCCCCCTTCTTGATAACCGAATCTGAGTAGTCCTGTGGTGTACTCGAGTAGCAATGTGATTATCTTTTTGGTCAAAGCATCCTTGTGCGCATATGTCAATCTGAGACAAAGGAGCATGGGTAGACGGATGGAAAGATAAAGATAGATGTCACGATCCATTATGCAGTTGCTCAGTCGTCGTTGTGGGCATCCTATGAGAGTCGGACGACGATAGGCCATGGTGAGCAGTAGTACTCGGAAGCCGGGCTCGACACTGGGTGGCCGTCTCTTTTCTCCAGTACGAATCAAGGAGTGTTGCGGTGGTGGCGGCGGTCACGAGATCCTCGGAAGCGAAATGGAAATCCCCGGATCCGAGAATGGAAGTCATCACCCAGCGTATAACTCTTGACGCGTATCTCGGTCAAGGGCATGGACAGGACACTTGACAGGTCCGTGTCGAAGCTAAAGTGTTGATTGACGTTGATTCTGACTGATGAGAAGCTAGGTGAAGAAAAAAATTGGTCCTGGCATGGAAGTTGGAGCAATAGAGCTCTCGTCATTTTTGCAATTGACATCCCTGACACTTATTGCATTGCTCAGTTCGTTCGCTCTGCTGCCGCTCCGTCCTCGCCCGGTCGTCGCAATTAGAGAAACCTTGCTGGTTGTCCATGGTCTGGACGAGTGTCAACTGCCTTGAAATTTCACAGGCTGCCAGTGTATGATAATATGGGAAGAGCCGCCGGTATGCTAGAAGGACTGGAGAACCAATTTCCCGGTGAAGGAAAATTTCCCGTACTATATGGGACGGGGCGCGCGGAAGGCGAGCGTGGTGCGGTACACGTGGAATGGAAGGGTGAGCTTTTAGTTTGTTTTCGCGTGGCGATTACGTTTCACGGTGTCTCTGCTCACGCGGTCATACGATACAGTACTGTAGTGCGAACGCTACAGTATGGCTTGGCTGCCCGGCCCCGAACACCAGTCTACTAGCGCACCGCTGCTGGATGGGGAAAGCTCAAACTCTCGTCACTATTCTGCTGTCCATCGCTCGCTATAAAAGGGCCTCGCAAACCAGATGAAATCTCCCCAGAGGCTGCCCAGCGCCCCTACTCCACTCCTTTCACCTTTTCGCTCCTTTAGCTTTGTTCGCCGCGATGATGCGGTACTCGTCACTCGTTTTGATTCTGGCTGCCCTCTCCACAAAGGTCTCTGCAGCTATTGGCCCAATACCCAACTCTCGATCGTTAATAAGGTCATTGCGCCCGACGGATATCCTCGCGAGTAGTTACATGTTGGTGCTATTTCAGCAATAACGCTAACCTCGGCCTCGTTTATAGCACCGTCCTCGCCAATGGTGTCTACCCTGGACCACTGATTCAGGGGAAAAAGGTAGTGAACCCTCCTCCCGTAATATTCCTGTGACTCTTCTGAAACCGCACTCACAGGGTGATGGATTTTCGATTGGCGTCGTCGATGACCTGAAAAGCAAGGGCATGGACCGTGTGACCTCGATTGTGGGTACCTCTCGTTTGCAAACCCATGGGCTATGGCGCTTAGTTTCTGCAGCATTGGCACGGTCTATTCCAGACGCATACCAATTATGCCGATGGCGGTGCCTTCGTCAATCAATGCCCTATAGTCCCCGGGGAATCCTTCCGCTACCAATTCAACTCGGGGAACCAAGCGGTATCGCATTTCCTGATCTTCGCAAGTCCTCGTCAATTGACGATTTCCGATTCGGCTAGGGTACATTTTGGTATCACAGTCATTACCAGGCCCAATATTGTGATGGCTTGCGCGGGCCTTTGGTCATTTACGATCCACAGGACCCGCACAGACGTTTGTATGACGTCGACAATGGTGAGATAAATGTCAATTTTGGTTGGACTCCCTGTGAATCTTGTTGCAGATCACACTGTCGTTACGCTCGGAGACTGGTACCACTACCCGTCTCTTCAGGCGCCGGATGTTCCGTGAGTGATTTCCCCTATTCGGTTTCCTAGGCTGACGAGGGACTCGAAGTCTGTTTAACTCGACTTTGATCAACGGACGGGGCCGTTACTCCAATGGCCCTCCTGCCCCCTTTGCTGTGGTAAATGTTATCCGTGGCCTGCGGTCAGTGCTTCACCCACCTAGTCCTGTGAAATTTAACAACATACGGGTGAAATCAGCTATCGACTCCGACTTGTCTCTATTTCGTGTGACCCAGCGTATAAATTTTCAATTGACAAGCATCAACTGACTGTAATTGAGGCCGATGGTATTAATGTTCAGCCTTTGACGGTCGATTCACTTGACATCTTTGCCGGTATGTAAAGCAGAGCTAGTTGCTCGATCACCTCAATGACTGACGTATCCATCCAACAGGACAACGCTACTCTGTTGTTGTAAGTGAATCTCATGAATCCCCACGCTGCGATGAGTGTCTTATCGCTGTCGGTGTCTAGCTCAACGCCAACCGACCAGTTGGGAATTACTGTAGAATTTTTCTCTTATCTATGGAATCGGAATTTACCAGATTTGACTCTTAACTTGTGCAGGGATCCGTGCATTGCCCAATTTTGAGGGCCAGGACTACAGCTCCTTCAGGAATTTGGCCATCCTTCGCTATTTGGGGGCTATTCCTTTTCAGCCGGAGCCACTTCCTCCTCAGATCGAACCGAGTGTGTTGCCACTCAAGGAGACCGATCTACACGTACGTCTCATGATTTTTCATTGAGCTCAATTGACTCCTTCCTCATGTAGCCGCTCGTTCGGGATCCCGTGGTAGGCTTCAATTATCTGGTCCGTTATTTCAATGCTGAAAACTATGCGATATAGCCCGGCAGACCCGTCCCCGGTGGCGCTGACATCAACATCAACTTGGAGGTTAAAATTGATCTCGTGAGCATCCTCTGAGTTTGAGTGACAAGATATAGTTGTTGATACTTTAACCCCCAACTTGAACAAGGTCAATGGCCACCCTCTGTTTTTCGTTAATGGCACCAGCTTCAAATCACCAGACGTCCCCGTGCTCCTCCAGATCTTGAGTAGGAATCAGAACGCGTCGGACCTTCTCCCGAAAGGGTCCGTTTACCCTCTTCAAGGCAACAAGAGCGTCGAGATCAGCATTCCCGCGGGCGCTCAAGGTGGGCCGGTGAGTAACGCAGGGGTCGTCACGGAAGTTCTGACAGCCTGAGTATGACTTAAGCATCCTATCCATCTACACGGGCACGCGTTCCACGTCGTCCGTAGTGCTGGCAACTCGACTTATAACTATGACAACCCTGTCGTCCGTGACGTCGTGAGCATCGGCGACGTGAACGACAACGACAATGTCACTATCCGCTTCTTCACTGACAACCCTGGCCCGTGGTTCATGCATTGCCACATTGACTGGCACTTGGAAAAGTGAGCAGCCCATTTACTCGCGGCGTGGCCCAAAGTTGGTCCCAGATGTTAATAATGCTTCCCCTTCTTCAGGGGCTTTGCGGTGGTCTTTGCTGAGGATGTTCCCGACGTCCCGCAGGAGGTCAAGCCGACTGGTAAGCCCCAATATATTCTGGACCATGCGCGCGACTGCTCACCAATCAATGTGTTCTTCCCTCCAGCCGAATGGAATAAACTCTGCCCGGCATACAATACGTTCGAAAAGAATAATAATAACTGATAGTTCAATACCCTCGTATACCGCGGCGCTCTGTTCTGTATTCCAAATCTAAGTTTGGATTCGCCTTGTAGAAGATCCTGTGCTGTCGATGTTGTTACTCCACCTCTCCTTTATGAATTGAACAAAGAATTGCGGAGAACAACTTGCCAGTACGAGAACCCTCGTTTGGGTAATTAGGGACTACGCGCCATTTCCCCAAACTCGCTCGGAACCGTTTTCTTCAGTAACGCGATATTAGTCGCGTACTGATCTCAATGCCTCCAATACGCTTTGCCGTTTGATGCAAATACACAGTCCACAGTAGCGTGCCACCAGCAGGACAGGTGCACGCTATCCAAGCTATCTGCAATCTTAACACACAAAGGCCTTCTTCACGCTTTCATCTCCTAGTGAAAATGAGCTTGCCGTAACGTGACGAAATGATTGGAAACTGGCAGAGTCGAAATCGAAAGATAATATATCGATAACAGGCGGTAGGCTGTACCGGTCTGCGTGAAAATCCCGACACACGCGGAGGTCACGCGTGCCGCGAAATTTTCTCTCTGTCCACGCCCAACGCCCCCGTGCCTCTTCGTCTTATCACTACCTCGCGTTGTCTCGCGCCGACCACATTCTCAGCCACGCCGAGATCCCACCACCTACTTCGTCCTGGAGCCCCTCCCCTCCCTTCCCCTTTGCGTTCCGTATCCTATTTATTGTCCTGCGTCATCCATCCTTCTTGGATACTCTTTTTCATCCGCGTTCATGGTCATCGGCAACGACGCGCCTCGGTTTGTCGTGGTCTTTTCACGAGTTCAGGCTATCGTCTTTTTTTGGTCGAGGAACTCGTGGAGGTCCTCATGTGGCCCGTATCACGAAGGGAACGGCACACGGCGTGCCTCCCTGTTTTGGGCTCGGGCCTGTGCCGTCGCACTTGATCGTCTATGGATGGTGAACCGGTGAATCGGTGAAGGGGCATTTGCGACGCCTTTGGGATACATGGCGTCGCCGGCTATCGTAGTGGGGACGTTTGTTTCTGAGAACGGGGTGAAATATCAATGGAATAACATATGAAGGAGAGAATAAAGCTGTCGATCGTTCGCGGCCAAAGACTGATTGATTGCGTGGGCCAGAGCCGTAGCTCTGCCCGCGCCCTTTCGACACGCGTAAGTATGTATGCTGCGCCCTCAACGCGTATCTGCACCGTCAGTACGGGCTTCCTCTTCGGATTTCACCAGATCACGTAACGTTCTAAAACTTTGGTTTCTGCGAGGTGGGATATGGGGTTATCTCTACCTCACCTGCCGAAATAGAAGCGGCAGTGTTTCGGTCTCCCGTCCAGTTCTCAGTAAGTGACTAGATCCGACGCCACAAGAACGCTATACCGTAACATCGAAGAGTACACATTCTTGTTTTCGTGGAAAGGACGTCGGCGAAAATTGCTCGCCAGGGTATGCGCATGAATTATGGTTGCGGCTCCACTCTTTTATTCCATACTTCAAGAACATTAACTGCTGACAGCGGGCAGATAGACCAAGGGAAATGGTATGCATTGTGAGAGTAGGGGACGCGAGCAGTCGCCTGTCCAGCCAGCACTTCATGACGACTCGGTAGGGAAGCAGGAGCTGGCCCGAGCACATTCTTCAAATGCGATCCATGCCTCCTATATTCTTATCGAACGCAGCGAGTAGAGGGTTACCGAATGAAATGGGCCTACGTGGCGAGTGAATCAACAAGCATGATGCTTCTTTGAAAACACCCAGGACTAGCAAAAGGGGCGCATAGGGCAGCAGCGCTTGGGGAATAAGCTGGACCGGTGCATTGTTTATCCAGATCTGATCGCCAAGACGCCAGGGCGCAATGAGATCGAAGAGGTATTCGTAGAATAGGACCACCGTGACCACGACCGAGCTCCTGACCACCTGATTCTGCACCATCAGCTAAGACGGATACTTGAGCCTGAGTGGTGATTTGCACGTGGAACTGGAAGTCAGGCATTCCTTGGTAAAATTCGGAACCGCGCGGGTGGGGATTGGTAGTCGTCATAGCTACTCGCGCTTCCAAAATCTTGAATACGAGGTCGAAGCATGCGAAATCAGATCTCGTGCTACTCGGTGAGGGGATCATCGTTGAGTGGACGCGTGCAGCATCTGCGATCTCGGTCCCGACCCGGCGAGGTATGCCGAGTAGGTCTCTGCCAAGTACTGCAAGTACAGACGGGCCAATGTTCTTGAAGAAGGGAGGCAATAACTGGAGACCAACTCGGAGCAATTTGATTTGACGAATTTCGGTAGCAAATTGGCACGTGATCGTGAATGGAAGAGGCGCGCACTGTTCGCGCGGGTCCGCCTCACTTGCGGTTGCCAGTGCATGGCTGCTTCGCTTCGTTCTCTGCTTCCAACCTCTGCATTTTTCCTATCTTCTATGCAGGCATGCATTTGCCTGGTTCCGAATTTCTACGTGAAGTGAGCTTCAGCTGCCGCTTAGATGGGACTTGTGTTGTGTCCCATCTTTCCACTGGCTCCTTATAAAAGGCCTCGAAGGCGAGGAGAACTTCAGCAGAGGCTCCAAAAGTCCCTGGTTTCTCTCTTCTGAACTCTCTGCTTAGCCTCGCTCGCCGCAATGAAGCGAATTTACTCGCTCGTTGCGCTCGTGGCCGCGCTCTCCGGAAGGGTCTTTGCCCAGGCTGTTATTGGCCCCGTTGCCAATCTCTTTATCGACAATAGGCCAGTATCTCCCGATGGATTTAGTCGCGAGTAGGTCACTTGCCGGTGTTATCTAAAGAGAACGCAGACCTCAGCCAAATCTATAGAGCCGTCCTCGCTGGTGATACTTTCCCTGGCCCACTGATCCGGGGCACAAAGGTAGTGAATCTCTCGAAACAGTTCCTGTGACCCTTTCATGAAGTCACCTGTGTCAGGGTGACGGATTTGCAATCAATGTCACCGATAGACTGACCGACGAAACGATGGACGTGGTAACGTCGATTGTAAGTGCTTCCTTCTCTCTAAGTTATGGGTAAGGAGGACACTTATCCTCTTCAGCATTGGCACGGTCTGTTCCAACGTCGTACCAATTATGCCGATGGTGGTGCCTTCGTCAATCAATGTCCTATTGTGCCCAACAAGAGCTTCGACTACCGATTCAGGGGAGAGGAGCAAACGGTATCGCACCTCGTGATCTCCGCGAGGCTCTACGACTCATTTTTCTGACTCATTAGGGTACATATTGGTATCACAGTCATTTTCAAGCGCAGTACTGTGATGGCTTGCGTGGGGCTTTGGTTATCTACGATCCGAATGACCCTCACAAAGCTTTGTATGACGTCGATGATGGTGAGAAATGTGTCAGCTTTAGTTGGGCTTCCGTGAACTATTTTTTACAGAAAACACTGTCATCACGCTTGCCGACTGGTACCACTACTCGTCGCACCTCGCGCCACTGGCACCGTAGGTATATCCTTGACTTGGTTTTCTAGGCTGACGACCTTCCAAGTGAGCCCAACTCTACTTTGATAAACGGGAAAGGTCGTTATCCCGGCGGTCCTTCTGTGGACCTTGCTGTAGTGAATGTTGACCCTGGTCGACGGTCAGTGTTACACCCTGCCATTCTAATCAAGAAGGAATTTAACATGCGGACGATAATAGCTACCGACTGCGACTTGTCTCTATTTCGTGCGACCCGAACTTCCAGTTCTCGATCGATGGCCATCAATTGACTGTCATTGAGGTTGATGGCATCAACGTCCGGCCTTTGGTTGTCGATTCCGTTCATATCTTCGCCGGTATGTGACATTGAATCCAGGTACTTACATCTATGGCTGATGCACCGAAACAGGACAGAGGTATTCGGCTGTTGTAAGGCGATTCCGTTACCCTCATACTGGGCCGTGCCTTATTGCCACGTTGGTTTACAGCTCAATGCCAACCAGCCGATCGGCGACTACTGTAGGACTTTCCCGTAATCTGTGGAGTCTGAATTTGTTTGTTTTGACTTTAATGTGTGCAGGGATTCGTGCTGTACCAAATCTAGGAGAGCAAGGCTTCGAAGGCTCCACCAATTTGGCCATCCTTCGCTACTCGAATCGTGGGCCCCCAGGAGGTCCAGGACGCGGTCCTCCGCCTCGCCCGGGACCCGGCGGTCCTCCTCCTCGCCCAGGCCCTGGAGGTCCTCCTCGCCCAGGACCCGGCGGTTCTCCTCCACCTCGCCCAGGCCCCGGAGGACGTCCAGGTCCTGGAGGACCCCCTCGCCCAGGCCCCGGAGGTCGCCCAGGTCCTGGAGGACCCCCTCGCCCAGGCCCCGGAGGTCGCCCAGGTCCTGGAAGACCCCCTCCTCGTCCAGGCCCTGGAGGACCTCCTCCTCGCCCAGGTCCTGGAGGTCGTCGGCCACCTCTCCCAAGACAAGTGGGATCTCCGCCCCGAGGTAGAGTTCAGCTGCCAGATCCCACTCAGAACATTCCTCAAAGTGTTTTGCCGCTTAAGGAGACCGATCTACATGTATGTTTCATATGACAGTCCCATGAACGCGACTAACTACCTACATGTCTAGCCACTCGTCCCAGATCCTGTCGTAAGTTTTGATTGTCTGGATTCTTCATTGAATATCATAAGGCATATGGTCTAGCCCGGCTCTCCTTACCCCGGCGGCGCCGACATCAACATCAACTTTGCCATTGAACTTAACCTTGTAAGCTTTCCCGAATGACAAGTTACACCTTTGAGACACCAAAACTCAGACTTCCGACCCCATCGCGTTCTACATCAATAACGCCACCTTCACTTCACCAACCGTTCCTGTACTACTCCAAATCCTCAGTGGTACACGGAATGCGTCGGACCTTCTCCCCAAGGGGTCCATCTTCGGTCTTGAAGGCAACAAGAGCGTCGAGCTCAGCATTCCCGCAGGTGCTCTCGGTGGGCCGGTAAGTCTCGCAAGTAATAGCGGAGTAATCACTAGGATGCTGACGGCAGTACCTATTCAAGCACCCTATTCACTTGCACGGGCACGCGTTCCATGTCGTCCGCAGCGCTGGCAATTCAACGTATAACTATGTCGACCCCGTCGTCCGCGACGTTGTGAGCATCGGCGACGACGGCGATAATGTCACGATCCGATTCTTCACTGACAACCCCGGCCCGTGGTTCCTGCACTGCCACATTGACTGGCATTTGGAAAGGCGAGCTGCCCATTTTCAGGCCCATGTCCTAATGTCATCAGATACTGATCTGTTGCTTCCTTTAGGGGCTTCGCGGTGGTCTTTGCTGAGGATGTTCCTGAGATCGAGTCGGTGGTTAAGCCGACTGGTAGGCCCCAACTTATTCTCTATGCAAACAACTGCTCACAAATGGGCTCTACTGTTCAGCTGATTGGGATCAACTGTGCCCAACGTATAATGACTTTGAGAATATTACCACCAGCGCGGAGCGCAAGTGATCGTTTAGAACCTTCGTGCATTCCCCTCGTTTCTTGATATGATGACCTAAAGTTGAATCGCCTGTGCTTTGCCTTACTCGATTCGCAATAGAATGTCTTTGTTATTGTGGTCCCAAATCGCACATGG